>JBBPBX010009909.1:0-49637 GCA_038048925.1 Garcialebias charrua
ACATTATATGTATATGCATATATATACATGTATATGTTTATGCATATATACATCTATATGTTTATGCATATGTACATATATGCATATTTTTGTATATATACATATATGCATTTACATGTTTAAATGCATTTGCATATACAGTACATGTATATATGCACTTACATATACATGTATATATGCACTTACATATACATGTATATATGCACTTATATATACATGTAATAGGTATGTAAATATAACATGTTCAACTCAAATTGTGTGTGTTTGTGTGTGTGACTGTTTTGTGGTTTCTAAGGACAGTGTTTTGTCAGGACAGTAATGAGCTGTTATCTGATTGTCTGATTACTGTATAGCGTATTGCTGTCCTGACAAAACACTGTCCTTAAAAACCACAAAACGGTCACACACACAAACACACACAACTTCAGTTGAACATGTTATATTTACATGTATATGTCTATCTGAACATTATATGTATATGCATATATATACATGTATATGTTTATGCATATATACATCTATATGTTTATGCATATGTACATATATGCATATTCTTGTATATATACATATATGCATTTACATGTTTAAATGCATTTGCATATACAGTACATGTATATATGCACTTACATATACATGTATATATGCACTTACATATACATGTATATATGCACTTATATATACATGTAATAGGCATGTAAATATAACATGTTCAACTCAAATTGTGTGTGTTTGTGTGTGTGACTGTTTTGTGGTTTCTAAGGACAGTGTTTTGTCAGGACAGTAATGAGCTGTTATCTGATTGTCTGATTATAGCGTATTGCTGTCCTAACAAACCACTGTCCATTAAAACCACAAAACAGTCACACACACAAACACACACAATTTTAGTAGAACATGTTATATTTACATGTATATGTCTATCTGTACAGTATATGCATATATATACATGTATATGCATATATGTATATACACTGTACAGTACATGAATATGCATTTATGATATGCTTATATACATGTATATATGTATATTTGTGTGTATGTATATGACATAGATATCAATTATATAAATAATGCAGGGATTGTTAAGTATGACTTCAATATTATTAGTCACAGTTTTTAAATTTATAGTTTTCTTTCATTCAGCTAATTTTAATTTCATCTTAGTCCACCTATCATGAGAGGAGTTTTGTAAATACTCTGTCCATCCATCTTTCCTTTATGTGAGATGGATACTTTGGCCAAAAACAAACAATCATGTAATGTTTATTGGTTTACATGTGACAGCAGCTATCATCAAAATGTAGAATTTCCTCTAAATATAAGTATAAATGATCTCTTACAGATGTCATGTGAACACGTCCAGAGTCAGGAGATCGCAGGTAGCCAGAAGCACGATCAACTTCCTTTAAACACGAATACCAAGGTACATTTTAGTTCTTGTGTTCCTAAACAGAATTACTTGCTACGTGTGGTTTCATCAACCTTAATGTTCAATTAGGTGTGTATAGGAGTGTACTATGGTTTTTATGGACAGTTGTTTGTTTGGACAGTCAGACGCTATAAACAATCAGACAATCAATCAGATAACAGCTCATTACTGTCCTGACAAAACACTGTCCTTAAAAACCACAAAACAGTCACACACACAAACACACACAACTTCAGTTGAACATGTTATATTTACATGTATATGTCTATCTGTACATTATATGTATATGCATATATATACATGTATATGTTTATGCATATATACATCTATATGTTTATGCATATGTACATATATGCATATTCTTGTATATATACATATATGCATTTACATGTTTAAATGCATTTGCATATACAGTACATGTATATATGCACTTACATATACATGTATATATGCACTTACACATACATGTAAATAGGCACTTACATATACGTGTAATAGGCATGTAAATATAACATGTTCAACTCAAATTGTGTGTGTTTGTGTGTGTGACTGTTTTGTGGTTTCTAAGGACAGTGTTTTGTCAGGACAGTAATGAGCTGTTATCTGATTGTCTGATTACTGTATAGCGTATTGCTGTCCTGACAAAACACTGTCCTTAAAAACCACAAAACAGTCACACACACAAACACACACAACTTCAGTTGAACATGTTATATTTACATGTATATGTCTATCTGTACATTATATGTATATGCATATATATACATGTATATGTTTATGCATATATACATCTATATGTTTATGCATATGTACATATATGCATATTCTTGTATATATACATATATGCATTTACATGTTTAAATGCATTTGCATATACAGTACATGTATATATGCACTTACATATACATGTATATATGCACTTACACATACATGTAAATAGGCACTTACATATACGTGTAATAGGCATGTAAATATAACATGTTCAACTCAAATTGTGTGTGTTTGTGTGTGTGACTGTTTTGTGGTTTCTAAGGACAGTGTTTTGTCAGGACAGTAATGAGCTGTTATCTGATTGTCTGATTACTGTATAGCGTATTGCTGTCCTGACAAAACACTGTCCTTAAAAACCACAAAACAGTCACACACACAAACACACACAACTTCAGTTGAACATGTTATATTTACATGTATATGTCTATCTGTACATTATATGTATATGCATATATATACATGTATATGTTTATGCATATATACATCTATATGTTTATGCATATGTACATATATGCATATTCTTGTATATATACATATATGCATTTACATGTTTAAATGCATTTGCATATACAGTACATGTATATATGCACTTACATATACATGTATATATGCACTTACATATACATGTATATATGCACTTATATATACATGTAATAGGCATGTAAATATAACATGTTCAACTCAAATTGTGTGTGTTTGTGTGTGTGACTGTTTTGTGGTTTCTAAGGACAGTGTTTTGTCAGGACAGTAATGAGCTGTTATCTGATTGTCTGATTACTGTATAGCGTATTGCTGTCCTGACAAAACACTGTCCTTAAAAACCACAAAACGGTCACACACACAAACACACACAACTTCAGTTGAACATGTTATATTTACATGTATATGTCTATCTGAACATTATATGTATATGCATATATATACATGTATATGTTTATGCATATATACATCTATATGTTTATGCATATGTACATATATGCATATTCTTGTATATATACATATATGCATTTACATGTTTAAATGCATTTGCATATACAGTACATGTATATATGCACTTACATATACATGTATATATGCACTTACATATACATGTATATATGCACTTATATATACATGTAATAGGCATGTAAATATAACATGTTCAACTCAAATTGTGTGTGTTTGTGTGTGTGACTGTTTTGTGGTTTCTAAGGACAGTGTTTTGTCAGGACAGTAATGAGCTGTTATCTGATTGTCTGATTATAGCGTATTGCTGTCCTAACAAACCACTGTCCATTAAAACCACAAAACAGTCACACACACAAACACACACAATTTTAGTAGAACATGTTATATTTACATGTATATGTCTATCTGTACAGTATATGCATATATATACATGTATATGCATATATGTATATACACTGTACAGTACATGAATATGCATTTATGATATGCTTATATACATGTATATATGTATATTTGTGTGTATGTATATGACATAGATATCAATTATATAAATAATGCAGGGATTGTTAAGTATGACTTCAATATTATTAGTCACAGTTTTTAAATTTATAGTTTTCTTTCATTCAGCTAATTTTAATTTCATCTTAGTCCACCTATCATGAGAGGAGTTTTGTAAATACTCTGTCCATCCATCTTTCCTTTATGTGAGATGGATACTTTGGCCAAAAACAAACAATCATGTAATGTTTATTGGTTTACATGTGACAGCAGCTATCATCAAAATGTAGAATTTCCTCTAAATATAAGTATAAATGATCTCTTACAGATGTCATGTGAACACGTCCAGAGTCAGGAGATCGCAGGTAGCCAGAAGCACGATCAACTTCCTTTAAACACGAATACCAAGGTACATTTTAGTTCTTGTGTTCCTAAACAGAATTACTTGCTACGTGTGGTTTCATCAACCTTAATGTTCAATTATGTGTGTATAGGAGTGTACTATGGTTTTTATGGACAGTTGTTTGTTTGGACAGTCAGACGCTATAAACAATCAGACAATCAATCAGATAACAGCTCATTACTGTCCTGACAAAACACTGTCCTTAAAAACCACAAAACAGTCACACACACAAACACACACAACTTCAGTTGAACATGTTATATTTACATGTATATGTCTATCTGTACATTATATGTATATGCATATATATACATGTATATGTTTATGCATATATACATCTATATGTTTATGCATATGTACATATATGCATATTCTTGTATATATACATATATGCATTTACATGTTTAAATGCATTTGCATATACAGTACATGTATATATGCACTTACATATACATGTATATATGCACTTACACATACATGTAAATAGGCACTTACATATACGTGTAATAGGCATGTAAATATAACATGTTCAACTCAAATTGTGTGTGTTTGTGTGTGTGACTGTTTTGTGGTTTCTAAGGACAGTGTTTTGTCAGGACAGTAATGAGCTGTTATCGGATTGTCTGATTACTGTATAGCGTATTGCTGTCCTGACAAAACACTGTCCTTAAAAACCACAAAACAGTCACACACACAAACACACACAATTTTAGTAGAACATGTTATATTTACATGTATATGTCTATCTGATATGCATATATACATTTATATGCATATATGTATATACACTGTACAGTACATGAATATGCATTTATGATATGCTTATATACATGTATATATGTATATTTGTGTGTATGTATATGACATAGATATCAATTATATAAATAATGCAGGGATTGTTAAGTATGACTTCAATATTATTAGTCACAGTTTTTAAATTTATAGTTTTCTTTCATTCAGCTAATTTTAATTTCATCTTAGTCCACCTATCATGAGAGGAGTTTTGTAAATACTCTGTCCATCCATCTTTCCTTTATGTGAGATGGATACTTTGGCCAAAAACAAACAATCATGTAATGTTTATTGGTTTACATGTGACAGCAGCTATCATCAAAATGTAGAATTTCCTCTAAATATAAGTATAAATGATCTCTTACAGATGTCATGTGAACACGTCCAGAGTCAGGAGATCGCAGGTAGCCAGAAGCACGATCAACTTCCTTTAAACACGAATACCAAGGTACATTTTAGTTCTTGTGTTCCTAAACAGAATTACTTGCTACGTGTGGTTTCATCAACCTTAATGTTCAATTATGTGTGTATAGGAGTGTACTATGGTTTTTATGGACAGTTGTTTGTTTGGACAGTCAGACGCTATAAACAATCAGACAATCAATCAGATAACAGCTCATTACTGTCCTGACAAAACACTGTCCTTAAAAACCACAAAACAGTCACACACACAAACACACACAACTTCAGTTGAACATGTTATATTTACATGTATATGTCTATCTGTACATTATATGTATATGCATATATATACATGTATATGTTTATGCATATATACATCTATATGTTTATGCATATGTACATATATGCATATTCTTGTATATATACATATATGCATTTACATGTTTAAATGCATTTGCATATACAGTACATGTATATATGCACTTACATATACATGTATATATGCACTTACACATACATGTAAATAGGCACTTACATATATGTGTAATAGGCATGTAAATATAACATGTTCAACTCAAATTGTGTGTGTTTGTGTGTGTGACTGTTTTGTGGTTTCTAAGGACAGTGTTTTGTCAGGACAGTAATGAGCTGTTATCGGATTGTCTGATTACTGTATAGCGTATTGCTGTCCTGACAAAACACTGTCCTTAAAAACCACAAAACAGTCACACACACAAACACACACAATTTTAGTAGAACATGTTATATTTACATGTATATGTCTATCTGATATGCATATATACATTTATATGCATATATGTATATACACTGTACAGTACATGAATATGCATTTATGATATGCTTATATACATGTATATATGTATATTTGTGTGTATGTATATGACATAGATATCAATTATATAAATAATGCAGGGATTGTTAAGTATGACTTCAATATTATTAGTCACAGTTTTTTAATTTATAGTTTTCTTTCATTCAGCTAATTTTAATTTCATCTTAGTCCACCTATCATGAGAGGAGTTTTGTAAATACTCTGTCCATTTATCTTTCCTTTATGTGAGATGGATACTTGGGCCAAAAACAAACAATCATGTAATGTTTATTGGTTTACATGTGACAGCAGCTATCATCAAAATGTAGAATTTCCTCTAAATATAAGTATAAATGATCTCTTACAGATGTCATGTGAACACGTCCAGAGTCAGGAGATCGCAGGTAGCCAGAAGCACGATCAACTTCCTTTAAACACGAATACCAAGGTACATTTTAGTTCTTGTGTTCCTAAACAGAATTACTTGCTACGTGTGGTTTCATCAACCTTAATGTTCAATTAGGTGTGTATAGGAGTGTACTATGGTTTTTATGGACAGTTGTTTGTTTGGACAGTCAGACGCTATAAACAATCAGACAATCAATCAGATAACAGCTCATTACTGTCCTGACAAAACACTGTCCTTAAAAACCACAAAACAGTCACACACACAAACACACACAACTTCAGTTGAACATGTTATATTTACATGTATATGTCTATCTGTACATTATATGTATATGCATATATATACATGTATATGTTTATGCATATATACATCTATATGTTTATGCATATGTACATATATGCATATTCTTGTATATATACATATATGCATTTACATGTTTAAATGCATTTGCATATACAGTACATGTATATATGCACTTACATATACATGTATATATGCACTTACACATACATGTAAATAGGCACTTACATATACGTGTAATAGGCATGTAAATATAACATGTTCAACTCAAATTGTGTGTGTTTGTGTGTGTGACTGTTTTGTGGTTTCTAAGGACAGTGTTTTGTCAGGACAGTAATGAGCTGTTATCTGATTGTCTGATTACTGTATAGCGTATTGCTGTCCTGACAAAACACTGTCCTTAAAAACCACAAAACAGTCACACACACAAACACACACAACTTCAGTTGAACATGTTATATTTACATGTATATGTC
Organism: Garcialebias charrua; assembly: GCA_038048925.1. NCBI lineage: Eukaryota > Metazoa > Chordata > Actinopteri > Cyprinodontiformes > Rivulidae > Garcialebias > Garcialebias charrua. The sequence goes on from JBBPBX010009909.1 coordinate 7,261, forward strand.
TATCTGTACATTATACGTATATGCATATATATACATGTATATGTTTATGCATATATACATCTATATGTTTATGCATATGTACATATATGCATATTCTTGTATATATACATATATGCATTTACATGTTTAAATGCATTTGCATATACAGTACATGTATATATGCACTTACATATACATGTATATATGCACTTACACATACATGTAAATAGGCACTTACATATACGTGTAATAGGCATGTAAATATAACATGTTCAACTCAAATTGTGTGTGTTTGTGTGTGTGACTGTTTTGTGGTTTCTAAGGACAGTGTTTTGTCAGGACAGTAATGAGCTGTTATCGGATTGTCTGATTACTGTATAGCGTATTGCTGTCCTGACAAAACACTGTCCTTAAAAACCACAAAACAGTCACACACACAAACACACACAATTTTAGTAGAACATGTTATATTTACATGTATATGTCTATCTGATATGCATATATACATTTATATGCATATATGTATATACACTGTACAGTACATGAATATGCATTTATGATATGCTTATATACATGTATATATGTATATTTGTGTGTATGTATATGACATAGATATCAATTATATAAATAATGCAGGGATTGTTAAGTATGACTTCAATATTATTAGTCACAGTTTTTTAATTTATAGTTTTCTTTCATTCAGCTAATTTTAATTTCATCTTAGTCCACCTATCATGAGAGGAGTTTTGTAAATACTCTGTCCATTTATCTTTCCTTTATGTGAGATGGATACTTGGGCCAAAAACAAACAATCATGTAATGTTTATTGGTTTACATGTGACAGCAGCTATCATCAAAATGTAGAATTTCCTCTAAATATAAGTATAAATGATCTCTTACAGATGTCATGTGAACACGTCCAGAGTCAGGAGATCGCAGGTAGCCAGAAGCACGATCAACTTCCTTTAAACACGAATACCAAGGTACATTTTAGTTCTTGTGTTCCTAAACAGAATTACTTGCTACGTGTGGTTTCATCAACCTTAATGTTCAATTAGGTGTGTATAGGAGTGTACTATGGTTTTTATGGACAGTTGTTTGTTTGGACAGTCAGACGCTATAAACAATCAGACAATCAATCAGATAACAGCTCATTACTGTCCTGACAAAACACTGTCCTTAAAAACCACAAAACAGTCACACACACAAACACACACAACTTCAGTTGAACATGTTATATTTACATGTATATGTCTATCTGTACATTATATGTATATGCATATATATACATGTATATGTTTATGCATATATACATCTATATGTTTATGCATATGTACATATATGCATATTCTTGTATATATACATATATGCATTTACATGTTTAAATGCATTTGCATATACAGTACATGTATATATGCACTTACATATACATGTATATATGCACTTACACATACATGTAAATAGGCACTTACATATACGTGTAATAGGCATGTAAATATAACATGTTCAACTCAAATTGTGTGTGTTTGTGTGTGTGACTGTTTTGTGGTTTCTAAGGACAGTGTTTTGTCAGGACAGTAATGAGCTGTTATCTGATTGTCTGATTACTGTATAGCGTATTGCTGTCCTGACAAAACACTGTCCTTAAAAACCACAAAACAGTCACACACACAAACACACACAACTTCAGTTGAACATGTTATATTTACATGTATATGTCTATCTGTACATTATATGTATATGCATATATATACATGTATATGTTTATGCATATATACATCTATATGTTTATGCATATGTACATATATGCATATTCTTGTATATATACATATATGCATTTACATGTTTAAATGCATTTGCATATACAGTACATGTATATATGCACTTACATATACATGTATATATGCACTTACACATACATGTAAATAGGCACTTACATATACGTGTAATAGGCATGTAAATATAACATGTTCAACTCAAATTGTGTGTGTTTGTGTGTGTGACTGTTTTGCGGTTTCTAAGGACAGTGTTTTGTCAGGACAGTAATGAGCTGTTATCTGATTGTCTGATTATAGCGTATTGCTGTCCTAACAAACCACTGTCCATTAAAACCACAAAACAGTCACACACACAAACACACACAATTTTAGTAGAACATGTTATATTTACATGTATATGTCTATCTGATATGCATATATACATTTATATGCATATATGTATATACACTGTACAGTACATGAATATGCATTTATGATATGCTTATATACATGTATATATGTATATTTGTGTGTATGTATATGACATAGATATCAATTATATAAATAATGCAGGGATTGTTAAGTATGACTTCAATATTATTAGTCACAGTTTTTTAATTTATAGTTTTCTTTCATTCAGCTAATTTTAATTTCATCTTAGTCCACCTATCATGAGAGGAGTTTTGTAAATACTCTGTCCATTTATCTTTCCTTTATGTGAGATGGATACTTGGGCCAAAAACAAACAATCATGTAATGTTTATTGGTTTACATGTGACAGCAGCTATCATCAAAATGTAGAATTTCCTCTAAATATAAGTATAAATGATCTCTTACAGATGTCATGTGAACACGTCCAGAGTCAGGAGATCGCAGGTAGCCAGAAGCACGATCAACTTCCTTTAAACACGAATACCAAGGTACATTTTAGTTCTTGTGTTCCTAAACAGAATTACTTGCTACGTGTGGTTTCATCAACCTTAATGTTCAATTAGGTGTGTATAGGAGTGTACTATGGTTTTTATGGACAGTTGTTTGTTTGGACAGTCAGACGCTATAAACAATCAGACAATCAATCAGATAACAGCTCATTACTGTCCTGACAAAACATTGTCCTTAAAAACCACAAAACAGTCACACACACAAACACACACAACTTCAGTTGAACATGTTATATTTACATGTATATGTCTATCTGAACATTATATGTATATGCATATATATACATGTATATGTTTATGCATATATACATCTATATGTTTATGCATATGTACATATATGCATATTCTTGTATATATACATATATGCATTTGCATGTTTAAATGCATTTGCATATACAGTACATGTATATATGCACTTACATATACATGTATATATGCACTTACACATACATGTAAATAGGCACTTACATATACGTGTAATAGGCATGTAAATATAACATGTTCAACTCAAATTGTGTGTGTTTGTGTGTGTGACTGTTTTGTGGTTTCTAAGGACAGTGTTTTGTCAGGACAGTAATGAGCTGTTATCTGATTGTCTGATTACTGTATAGCGTATTGCTGTCCTGACAAAACACTGTCCTTAAAAACCACAAAACAGTCACACACACAAACACACACAACTTCAGTTGAACATGTTATATTTACATGTATATGTCTATCTGTACATTATATGTATATGCATATATATACATGTATATGTTTATGCATATATACATCTATATGTTTATGCATATGTACATATATGCATATTCTTGTATATATACATATATGCATTTACATGTTTAAATGCATTTGCATATACAGTACATGTATATATGCACTTACATATACATGTATATATGCACTTACACATACATGTAAATAGGCACTTACATATACGTGTAATAGGCATGTAAATATAACATGTTCAACTCAAATTGTGTGTGTTTGTGTGTGTGACTGTTTTGTGGTTTCTAAGGACAGTGTTTTGTCAGGACAGTAATGAGCTGTTATCTGATTGTCTGATTACTGTATAGCGTATTGCTGTCCTGACAAAACACTGTCCTTAAAAACCACAAAACGGTCACACACACAAACACACACAACTTCAGTTGAACATGTTATATTTACATGTATATGTCTATCTGAACATTATATGTATATGCATATATATACATGTGTATGTTTATGCATATATACATCTATATGTTTATGCATATGTACATATATGCATATTCTTGTATATATACATATATGCATTTACATGTTTAAATGCATTTGCATATACAGTACATGTATATATGCACTTACATATTCATGTATATATGCACTTACATATACATGTATATAGGCACTTACATATACATGTAAATAGGCACTTACATATACGTGTAATAGGCATGTAAATATAACATGTTCAACTAAAATTGTGTGTGTTTTTGTGTGTGACTGTTTTGTGGTTTCTAAGGACAGTGTTTTGTCAGGACAGTAATGAGCTATTATCTGATTGTCTGATTATAGCGTATTGCTGTCCTAACAAACCACTGTCCATTAAAACCACAAAACAGTCACACACACAAACACACACAATTTTAGTAGAACATGTTATATTTACATGTATATGTCTATCTGTACAGTATATGCATATATATACATGTATATGCATATATGTATATACACTGTACAGTACATGACTATGCATTTATGATATGCTTATATACATGTATATATGTATATTTGTGTGTATGTATATGACATAGATATCAATTATATAAATAATGCAGGGATTGTTAAATATGACTTCAATATTATTTGTCACAGTTTTTAAATTTATAGTTTTCTTTCATTCAGCTAATTTTAATTTCATCTTAGTCCACCTATCATGAGAGGAGTTTTGTAAATACTCTGTCCATCCATCTTTCCTTTATGTGAGATGGATACTTTGGCCAAAAACAATCATGTAATGTTTATTGGTTTACATGTGACAGCAGCTATCATCAAAATGTAGAATTTCCTCTAAATATAAGTATAACTGATCTGTTACAGATGTCATGTGAGCACGTCCAGAGTCAGGAGATCGCAGGTAGCCAGAAGCACGATCAACTTCCTTTAAACACGAATACCAAGGTACATTTTAGTTCTTGTGTTCCTAAACAGAATTACTTGCTACGTGTGGTTTCATCAACCTTAACCCTTGTGCGTGCGGATGGGGTCCGGCTGTCCCCAACCCCCCCTTTTCCTGTTTCAGGAGTGTTGCGGTTGCGGTTGAGGCGCGGCAGCGATGGCGTGTTCGTGACAGTGGTGTTAGTTGCGTGTTTGACATTATCACTATCATCAAAACGGTGCAAAATCGCAGAAACGGGTGAAACGATTTGTGGTGTTTACTCAAAAAAAAAGCAAGCAAAAGAAAACCCACAAACAAACCAATAAAAAAGATCAACCGAAAATCCCCCGCCGTGTGAGACACTTGCAACTTTTGATGTGATTTACGATGCGCTCAGCGACGACTCGTTCGTGGGGTTTGCAACCAGCCATCCAGCCAGCCATGGAAACACCGAGCGCGCAGCCGGTCCGTCGCTACAGTCGCTCCCGCACCCTCGAAATCGCCACATGCAAAACGCACGCGGGGATGTTACAAAGTAGTACGCTCAAACCCATATCAGCCGCCACCTCATCCGCAGGCCCCGCGTGCATCAGCAGCAGCAGCAGCTCTTCCGAGTGGCGCGTGCACCCCACGTGTCTACCGCTGGTGTGCGTGATGACGCGAGTCGCGAGTGGGAGACGGAGGGGGCGCGAAGCTGCAACGCGTGAAGAGGAGGAACAGGACGAGGAGGAGGACAACGAGCCGGAGGACGAGGAGCAAGAGGATGAGACCCGTGGCACCGAGGGACAAGAGCGAGACAACGGACCCAGTAGCGACTGGAACGCACCGGCGGATGACAGCGAGTTCGAGGAAGAGGAGGAGGATAATGAGGAACAGGATGATGTTGATGATACTGAGGACGATGATGCTAAGGATGATGCTGATGTTGCTACTGAGGACAATAATGAGGAACAGGATGATGATGATGATGATGATGATGATGATGATGATGATGATGATGATGATGATGATGATGGTGAAGATGATGTTGATGAAGATGATGCTGCTGCTGTTGCTCATGATGATGATGGTGGTAAGGATGCTGATGATAATGATGATGCTGATGTTGATGCTGATGTTGATGATGAAGAAGTGGAAGAGGATGATGATGTAGAAGTGGAAGATGATGATGACGAGGAGGAAGAAGTAGAAGAGGATGATGATGATGATGATGATGATGATGATGATGAAGAGGTGGAAGAAGCGGAAGAGGAGGAAGAAGAGGAAGAAGTGGAAGAGGAGGAAGAAGAGGAGGATGACGACGACGATGATGTGTTCGTGTCATCCAGGAGCGGCTCGGTCGTGTGGCGCAGCCGCTTCCTCCCGCACTCGCAGCCGGAGGACGAGGTGGTGTGGTCAGGGGCACCATCAGCGGCCGCGGCGCGCGAGCTACTGCCTACGCCCGCTCACCACGACGACGACGACGAAGACGAGACGGCGGGCTTGCTCGCAGCTTTCTCGCTCTTCTTGGACCCGGGGCTCGAGGAGCTGGTGGTGACCATGACCAACTTGGACGCGAGTAGACGCGCGCGCGCTCGCTGGCGCCCCATGAGCCGAGCGGACCTCCGGGCGTACGTGGGGCTTCTGCTGCTCGCGGGCGTCTACCGGTCGCGGAGCGAAGCGTGCGAGAGCCTGTGGCACCCCGAGACCGGGCGCGCGGTCTTCCGAGCCACCATGCCGCTGGGCGCGTTCCGCGCGTACTCTGCGGCGTTGCGCTTCGACGACCGCGAGACGCGACGCGATAGAGGAGGAGGCAAGCTGGCGCCCATCGAAGAGGCGTGGGACGCGTGGGCCTCCCGGTTGCCGCTAATGTACGATCCGGGCAGCGCTGTCACTGTCGACGAGCGCCTGGTCCCGTTCAAAGGTGAGAGAGAGAAAGAGAGTAATCGGCACGTGGGGTATAACGAGTGTTTACTGAGATGTTGTCTTTATCTAATATTATAAATATGTTTTTGTATATGTAAAGAAATGAAACAATCCACACGCACACACACGCACACACACACACGCGCACGCACACGCACACGCACGCACATACATACACACACGCACACACACACACACACACATACACACACACACACACACACACACACACACACACACACACACACACACACACACACACATACACTAGATTAAGGGTTAGGCCCACTCGCGGATGGAGGGCGCGGCGCCTGCGCCAAAAAACACACTTCACCCACCCCAAACGCCTCGCGGTCGCGAACGGGAGGCTCGGGGAGGTATACCAGTGTGTGCGCTGTTGCAATAGGAATCGCGATTTAAAAACACCCCCTTGCGATGTACGGAGGTATCGCACACGCACACGCACACACACACGCACACACACGCACACACACACACACACACACACACACACACACACACACACACACACACACACACACACACACACACACACACTAGATTAATCGTTTTCATTTTTTGTCTTTCTTTCTTTCTGTCTTTCTTTCTTTCCCTCGCCCCCCAGGACGCTGCGCCTTTCGCCAGTACATGCCGGGCAAACCGGCCAAGTACGGACTCAAGCTGTGGGTGGCGTGCGACGCTCGCTCCAGCTACGCGTGGAAGATGCGCGTGTACCTGGGCAAGCGCGACAAGGCGGCGCCGCCCGACAGGAACCTGGCTGCGCGCGTCGTGCTGGACGTCACAGAGGGCCTGCGCGCCGGCACCGTCGTCACCACCGACAACTTCTTCACGTCGTACGCGCTGGCCGCACGGCTGATGCGAGAGCGGGGCGTGGCGCTGCTGGGCACGGTGCGTGCCGGGCGCGTCGACATCCCCCGAGTTCTGACGGACGCGCGCGACCGGGAACCCTTGTCCACGCGCTTCGCCTTCGCACGGGAGCCCGTGCCAGCAGCTCTCGTTTCCTACGCGAGCAAACGCGGCGGAGGCGGACGCAGTCGGTGCGTGACCCTGCTCGCCACGGCGCCGCGCCTCTTGCGTCCGTCCGTCAGCGAGCAGCGCGCCGATCGCAAGCCGCTCGCTCTGCTCGAGTACAACGCGACCAAGGGCGGAGTGGACAACCTGGACAAGGTGCTGGCTGCGTACAGCTGCCGTCGCAGGACTGCGCGGTGGCCCCTGGCGCTCTTCCACAACATGGTGGACGTGTCCGCCTACAACGCCTACGTGCTGTGGCGCGAGACGCGCCCCGACTGGATGCGTGGCAAGCGCGCCAGACGCAGGATCTTCCTGGAGCGCCTGGGTCTCGCGCTCACACGCTCGTTGTCGTCCGCAGCAGAGGATCGTGCAGAACGCGTTGTCGGAGGTCAGTGCGGATTGCGAGGAGGAGGAAGAGGAGGAGGAAGAGGAAGACGAGGAGGAGGAGGAGGAGGAGGAGGAGGAGGAGGAGGAGGAGGAGGAGACGTCCGAAAGCGTTGCGGAGTCTGTCCCCGGAGCAAAGACGCTAAAACGCGTGTGCGCTGTAGCGATTGCGGGGTGCCTGTGTGCGGGCGATGCACTCTCCCTTTCTGTCCCGAGTGCGCGGGAAGAGAAGGAACACACGTCGATTCGACCGTTGTCATGGCAACCGCGGACCGATCTCGTTCGTTGCGGAGAGCTCCCGTTAGATCGTTGCTGACGGAAGATGGGGACGTGTAAGAACCCATATGCTCATTCTCCCAACGCACACACACACACACACACACACACACACACACACACACCACACACACACACACACACACACACACACACACACACACACACACACACACACAGGTCCGCGAGACCCCCCCATCCCCCCACACACACACGCACACACATACACAAGCGGGGTCCGCGAGACCCCCCCGCTCCCCACCCATCACCAAGGAACGTAGCACAAGAATAGACAACTGACCATTGGGGTCCCAGAGACCCCCAACGGACTCTCAGCAGAACAATCAATCGCTATCGGTGGTGGGGTCTGACAGACCCCCACTGCAACGCCCTGAGATTGCAGAGCACGGCCTATTCTTGTGCGGAGGGGTCCCAGAGACCCCACACCCAGGAACGTAACAGATGCGCACACAAGGGATAATGTGTGGACCGTGCGATACCTCCGTACATCGCAAGGGGGTGTTTTTAAATCGCGATTCCTATTGCAACAGCGCACACACTGGTATACCCCCCCGAGCCTCCCGTTCGCGACCGCGAGGCGTTTGGGATGGATGAAGTGTGTTTTTTGGCGTTACTCAAACATTCTACCCATACATAAAGTACTTGTTTTTCATTTTATTCTTTCATAGCCCAATAAACATTTTACAAACATATACCGTGTTATTGTGTCATTTTTTTTATTTCATAGCTCAAGCAATAGTTTACAAACACTGTGTTTTCTTTCGTTTTCTTATTTCACAACCCAAGAAACAGTTTACAGACATATACCATATGTTTTAGTTTTTTTGTTCTTTTACAAACTTCCTGTTCGACAGGGACATGGTACAACACTGTATTTCCATATGTTAGCTTAATCACACGTATCACACACGAAGAGAAATGTCGATCTTGTTACAGTTTTGATTCATATATTCAGAATCTGCTAGTAGCACAATTCAAATTCAGCAAATTCAACCAAAGCATCAAATGTGTCCAGGACACTTTTGTCTTTCTGTAACAAAGTGACACCATGAGTGTCACCGATCTCCTTCATGAGCTCATGTGCAGTCTTGTAAACACAGTCTTTGGTTTTATACAGACGACCTTTGCTAACCACGAATCCTGCCGGACTGATGCTCACTATCAGCGGTGTCCTCTTAGGACGTGTGAACACGTCAAATACGTATCCGTTATCAGGTTCGTATTCCATGCGTGCGATTATACCGTACACACGCTTTCGTATCTTCGCTTGCTCTTGAAAGTATTCTCTGAGGATTGTACGTCTACATTTCATCTCATTGCTGGAACCTTTTACATCTATGCAACCCCACAGTAGATTTCTTTCTGTGAGATATGTCTTGAGATGATCTAGCTCACGCATCATTACATCTGTGATACACTCGTTCGCGCTTTCTTTTGAAGACAGTAATGTTCCGCGTGAGGTACGCACGAGATCGTTTACTTTGGATATCAACTTGAGCATTCTGTTTATATCCTCTTGACCTTCTGTCTTGTAAAAGTAAAGGTTGCTGTCGTCCATACAAACGAGAGATCTTGTCACGTCGCTTTTAGTGCGCATGTACGTTGCACACAACGTACCCTTAGGATCATTGTCCGATGGTCCGCATACAATCATCGTTCCTTCCGGGCTGGTGGAAAGTATTGAAGTCACACGGTCGCTTGGAACTTCGCCCCACCATTTCCAACCCATATGCTCCAAGAACACGGCCCAGTCTTCTGATATTCTAGGCCAGGCATATGGTAATGGGCGACCGATCAGTTCGACGTCGTCCATGTCTTCGATGACTTTGTTCGAGATTTTATCCATCGTTGGTGACGTAGCAGAGGGGATCAGATGACTCCTGTCAGTTTTAGATTTTCTTTTAGTTAATCGTAGGGTTCGTAACTGCTTATATACAGGCAACTGGACTTGTAGGTCGGTCGGATATGTTACTCGAGTCTCTGATGACTCCTCTTAGTTTGAGCTTTTCTTTTAGTGATTTGTATGGTTCGTATCTGCTTATATACATACAACTAGACTTGTAGGTCGGTCGGATATGTTACTCGAGTCTCAGTTTTTTACGGACCATTTCTTCTTTGGAATGTTCATTGTTTAAATCCTGGTTTAAATCATCGTTGAACGAATATCTTGGTTGCGAGTGGATGTGCGCAAGTATCGTTTCGTCAACTGGTAATAGGGTGACACGAAGGTGGTCGGTTATGTATTTCATGACAGCGTCTGCATTGGCAAAATATTTGGGCAACTTCCTTCTCTCAAGATATCTGGGAGACTTCCTTCTCATTCGTACAATGAAACCACCTAGTGTGAAATACACAGCCACATTCCTTGTAACATGTAAGACTGTGAACAAATGTCCTGCAGGTACAGCATTGGCATACCGTAAGACGATCCCGTATGTGCGATTTAGTACATGTGGTTGTTTTTGTATGTATTCTTTTAGTATGTAGAACGAGTCCAATCTAACCGCACCCCAATATTTGTTATCTTCGTGCAAAGTACGTTTCAAATCTTTCACATCTTGCATGATCGTGTCGAACGAACCTTGCAACCAGCTGTTAGGAGTCGGTTCGAACAGGATCCTGGACAGAAACTGTCCGTTCTCGACATCCATCTTTAGTTTTTCGAGTGCGTCCAGTACAGATGCATGTTGTTGCCTTGTGTCAGTGTACATTCCACTGACCGGACGGTCGAGTACTTGGACTACGAATTTACTGCACCTGTCATTCTCTATTGCATGTCCAATGCAAATCGTACCAAGGACGTCTTCGGGCAATGGGTCGTGAAGGATAATGGATCCGTTCGGCATGGTTCGGAGAATTTCATAGATCCTATTTAGTGGTACACTGCCCCACCATAGATGTCCCATTTTCACCATGAACGAAGACCAGTCATCAGATACCTTAGACCACCAGTCTAGTTGCGAGTCGCGTAGGGTAGCCGAGAACGTGTCTTTGGTTGAGAGTGTATCCATTGTACGTTCAAATCGCAGAGGAGATTCCATATAGGTCTTTGTCAGTGATCTTTTAGTCCTTTGTACAGTTCGTAGCTGCTTATATACAGACACGTACACATGTGCGTCGGTCAGGGCACAGATGTGCAAAGGTCAGAAACGGGAGTTGTATTTGTTACAGGCCCCTAACATCATCGTAATTCAAGGATGACATGGACAGACAAGCATCTTGGTTAGTCATGTTACGGTTCGCTTTCAAATGAAAAGCCACAAGCCAAGTGTATACAAACTCTTTTTTATTATCATATAGTAACAAGGTTTCATACGCATTAATAAACTCACAAAAGTCACATTGGACAGCTAGTTTCTATGATATACACATATAAATCGCTATCAACACCATCGTAAGGATCATGATAATCGATCCTAGGCAAGACCTGTGTGTCTCGCAAATAATGGGAGATTGTTTTCTTACGAGCTGCAGTTATCATAGGTGAAAGGAAATATAGCCTCGATCACATCCAGAACCTTTTTGTCTTTCGGTAATAAAGTGATACGATAAGTGTCTCATATCTCTGTCATGAGCTCAAGTGTGGTCTTGTAAACATAATCTCGGACCTTGCAATTGCTAGCCCCAATGTGTGCAAGCATCTTTCTTTCAAATGACAACCACAAGCCAAATGTATACACATGCGTTTTTATTATCATATAAAAACAATGTTTTGTACACATTAATAAACGTTTAACATATACACTTTGGAGTTTGCACGAGTCAATGAAAATTTAGCTTTTTATTATAATGTTGTACGCTCACATTTGTTCAATATATCTCATATAAAACACAGATCACTGTGTTTCTGAGTTTGTGAGTCTCTGTTTCTTCAGGGCCATTTAATATTCCTAGACATTTTCTGAGCTGGAGCTGGATGGTTGTGAACGGATGCGCTCAAGCACCGAATCGTCAATTTGTAATAGAGAGATGTCAAGGTCGTGAGTTATGTATTCCATGACGGAGTCAGCGTTCTCAAGATGTTTGGAAGTATTCCCCCTTCCTACAACAAAACAACTTGGCGCTAAATAGACACCCACATACTTCTTTAAGTTTAAGACGATAAACAATTGTCCGTCGAGTACAAACTTATCGTACCGTAAAACGATCCCGTAGTTGAGATTCTGTGGTTGATTCCTAATGTGTTCTCTTAGTATTCTGAAAGAGTCAGAGTCATATCCGACAACTCCCCAGAACTTGTTTTCTCCGTACAATCTCGATTTCAACTCTTGCACACCCTGCACGATCGTATCAAACGAACCATGCAACCAGCAGTTAGGGGTCGGTTCGGATATACTACTCGGGAGAAAACAAGCATTCCAGAAAGTCCTCCTCAAACCCTCGATAGCATCCACTAGATTGAGATATTCTTGTTCTCCGAGCACGTACATCTCACGACCTGAGTATTGGTCTACTCGGATGGTGAATCTATCGTACCTTCTCTCATGCACTTTTATACGTCCAGCGCAAATCGTACCAAACCTGTCATGGGGCGAGGGGTCGTGAATGATAATGGATCCGTTCGGAAAATGTGCAATGATGTCGTGGATCAAATAGCGTGGCGCATTGCCCCACCACAGATGGCCCATTTTCTTCATGAACGAATACCACTGTTCGGCCAACATAGAAAAGCGGTTGAGTCGAGGGTCATATGCGTAGAAGGAGGTAATCATCGTACGTTCAGCTCTTAGACAAGATCTAAACTTGTTGTACAAGATGTTGCGTTTTATAATGCTTGGTGTGGTCCGTTCGAGGCTGCAGAAGGTCGGAATGTAAAATGTATGTCAATATAAAGCATAGCAGGAAATATCGAGATATGGAAGGCAACTGTAATGAACGGGAGGTGTCTAGTATTACATGTCTCACAAAGGTCGGGAACTGGATAGTGGTTTCTTACAGACACCCGCTTAAGATATGTCATGCATAGAAAGCCTCAATTACATTCTGAACACTTTGGTCTTTCTGTAATAAGGTGACACGATACAGTCTTGTAAACTCAGTCTTGGACCTTTGTTAACTAACCACAAACCCTGTCAGACTAATGTTTACCGTCAGTACACGTGGACGTTTATATACGTCTAACATAGACCCCGTTTTTATACATTTCAAAGTAACTCGTTCATGTTACGTTCTCTTTCAAATAATAACACGCACTCCAAGTGTACACACATACATTTTTTATTTTTATTATGTACGCTAACATTCGTCACAAAACATATTTCTCAAACACAGACAGGTCTCTTGTTTCCTAGTGGCCGTTTCCTATTCTCACTCGTCATCCGTATCGTACTCTGAGTTGGATGATTGGGAGTCGATACGCTCAAGCTGGGACTCCATGTGCTCAACCACCGTTACATCAACCGGTAATAGGGTAATATCAAGGTCGTGGGTTATATATTCCATGACAGCGTTTGCGTTCTCAAGTTTTTTGGGATACGTATTCTTCCTTCGTACAACAAAACGTGGCGCAAAATACACACACACAGGCTTCTTTGCATTTAAGACGACAAACAAACATCCACCGTTTGTAGTATCGGCGTACCGTAAGGCAATCCCGTAGTTGCGATCCTGCGGTTGATTCCGAACGTGTTCTTTTAGGATGTGTAACGACTCGTCTCTGACCTCTCCCCAGAACTTGTCTTCGCCGTACAATCTCGATTTCAACTCTGTCATACCTTGCACGATCGTATCGAACGAACCGTGCAACCAGCAGTTAGGGGTTGGTTCGGATATACTACTCGGGAGCAAACAAGCGTTTTGGATATCCCTACTTAATTGTTCGATCGCGTCCGCTAGAGTGTGTTTCTCTAATTCTCTGTATCTGTAGTAGTCGAGCATGTATATCTCACGACCTGAGTTTATCTCTATTCGGATGGTGAATTTCGTGTAACACCTATCTTCATGTTTTATACGTCCAGCGCATATTGTACCGTCCATTTCGTCGGGCGACGGGTCGTGAATGATAATGGATCCGTTCGGGAAATACGTAATGATGTCCTCGATCATAGAGAGTGGTGCACTGCCCCACCACAGATGGCCCATTGTCCTCATGAACGAAGACCACTCATTGGGGAACAGAGACCACCGGTTGAGTGTCCTGCCTAAATAGCTATTCATCGTACGTTCAGGTTGCAGAAGAGATTTGAAAACTTAGTACGAGATGTTTCTTTTATAATACTTGGTGTGGTCTGTACCTGCTTAGAAAGTTTACACTTTACAAAGTACACATATAGCTTGATTCAGTTTATAGACTGACTGATGATAGTCAGGTAGCAGACGGTTGGACAAATGAGACGGTTGATCTGGGTTATCAACCGCTACCATTGTCACGTTTATAGATGTTTGCAAACCTATCGGTCATGTAACACTTCTCTTTCAAATAAGAAACATATGCCAAGTGTATACAGATTTGTTTTTATTATCATTCAGTACATACACTCACATTAGTAAAAACACCATCATCTCTTTTACAAGTACACTACACCTCAGATACATTGAACGTTTCTGTGTATCCCAAGTATTCTTAACAATTACACCTCGAGTCTTTGTTTTTAAGGTCCGTTTCTTCTTCGGAACAATCGCTCTCATGTAGGTTACCGGCGGATGAGCTCAAGCACTGTTTCATCAACTGGTAACAGAGTGGTGCCAAGGTCGCGGGTTATAAAATCCATGACAGCGTCTGCATTCTTGGAACATTTGTAACATCTTCTCCATCGTATAATAAATCCACGTGGTGCAAACGTGACACACACACAAGTCTTTTCATGTCTTAAGATAATAAACAAATGTCCTTCGGGTGCATGCCAGGTATATCGTACGATGATCCCGTAGGTGCGACCCGATACCTCAGGTTGTTTCTTCATGTGTTCCATTAGGACCTTGTACGATTCGTGGCTAACCGCCTCTGATCTTACTCTGAGTTGGATGATTGGGAGTCGATACGCTCAAGCTGGGACTCCATGTGCTCGACCACCGTTACATCAACCGGTAATAGGGTAATATCAAGGTCGTGGGTTATATATTCCATGACAGCGTTTGCGTTCTCAAGTTTTTTGGGATACGTATTCTTCCTTCGTACAACAAAACGTGGCGCAAAATACACACACACAGGCTTCTTTGCATTTAAGACGACAAACAAACATCCACCGTTTGTAGTATCGGCGTACCGTAAGGCAATCCCGTAGTTGCGATCCTGCGGTTGATTCCGAACATGTTCTTTTAGGATGTGTAACAACTCGTATCTGACCGCTCCCCAGAACTTGTCTTCGCCGTACAATCTCGATTTCAACTCTGTCACACCTTGCACGATCGTATCGAACGAACCGCGCAACCAGTAGTTAGGGTTCGGTTCGGATATACTGCTGGGGAGCAAACAAGCGTTCCGGACATCCAAACTTAATTGTTCGATCGCGTCCGCTAGAGTGCGATTATCTAATTGTCTGTATCTGTCGTAGTCGAGCATGTATATCTCTTGACCTGACTTTATCTCTATTCGGATGGTGAATCTCTCGTAACACCTATCTTTATGTTTTATACGTCCAGCGCATATTGTACCGTCCATTTCGTCGGGCGACGGGTCGTGAATGATAATGGATCCGTTCGGGAAATACGTAATGATGTCCTTAATCATAGAGAGTGGTGCACTGCCCCACCACAGATGACCCATTGTCCTCATGAACGAAGACCACTCATTGGGGAACAGAGACCACCGGTTGAGTTTCCAGCCTAAATAGCTATTCATCGTACGTTCAGGTTGCAGAACGGATTTGAAAACTTAGTACGAGATGTTTCTTTTATAATACTTGGTGTGGTCTGTACCTGCTTAGAAAGTTTACACTTTACAAAGTACACATATAGCTCGATTCAGTTTATAGACTGACTGATGATAGTCAGGTAGCAGACGGTTGGACGAATGAGACGGTTGATCTGGGTTATCAACCGCTACCATTGTCACGTTTATAGATGTTTACAAACCTATTGGTCATGTAACACTTCTCTTTCAAATAAGAAACATATGCCAAGCGTATACAGATTTGTTTTTATTATCATTCAGTACATACACTCACATTAGTAAAAACACCATCATCATGTCTTTTACAAGTACACTACACCTCAGATACATTGAACGTTTCTGTGTATCCCAAGTATTCTTAACAATTACACCGCGAGTCTTTGTTTTTAAGGTCCGTTTCTTCTTTGGAACAATCGCTCTCATGTAGGTTACCGGCGGATGAGCTCAAGCACCGTTTCATCAACTGGTAACAGAGTGGTGCCAAGGTCGCGGGTTATAAAATCCATGACAGCGTCTGCATTCTTGGAACATTTGTAACATCTTCTCCATCGTATAATAAACCCACGTGGTGCAAACATGACACACACACAAGTCTTTTCATGTCTTAAGATAATAAACAAATGTCCTTCGGGTGCATGCCAGGTATATCGTACGATGATCCCGTAGGTGCGACCCGATACCTCAGGTTGTTTCTTCATGTGTTCCATTAGGACCTTGTACGATTCGTGGCTAACCGCACCCCAAAACGTATTGTCTTTGTACAGTTTCCGCTTGAGATCGTTTACACTCTGGACGAGCGTGTCGAACGAGCCAGGAAACCAGCCGCGAGGGATCTGTTCATACGAGAGCCTCGGTAGAAAGCGCCCGTTAGGGACGCAACACTTTATGTACTTGAGCGCATCCACTATAGACCGATGGTCTAGATGTGCAGCCGTGTACATCTCACGATCTGAGCGTTGAACTTGTACAACGACGAATCTGTAGTACCCACTTTCATTTTTCACACGACAGGCACAGACGGTTCCGGGGCCATCTGTAAGTGAAGGGTCGTGTACGATTATGGATCCGATCGGTACCTTCTCAGTAATTCCATCGATCGTATCGAGTGGTACACTGCCCCACCATGTATGGCCCATATTGGCCATGAACGAAACCCAGTGATAGGACAACAAAGACCACCAGTTGACTTGCGAATCACGGAGATGAACTGACAACGTGTCTTCGGTCGAAGTTTTATCCATCGCACGTTCAAGTCACACAGGAAATTGTAGGGTTTTTATCTGGGACGTTTTAGTCCTTTGTATGGTTCGTATCTGCTTATATACAGACAACTGCACTTGTAGGTCGGTCGGAACTGTAGAAGGTCTGCAATGGGTTTTGTCGGGACTGAATAACATAGGCAGCGATAGTCGGTCGGGACTACAGAAGGTCGGCAATGTCAGTCGGTCGAGATTGTAGGTCGGACATGACTGTGGGTCGGTGATAAAAAGTGTTCCGATGACAAACATGATTATATCGAATGATACAAGACAAATTACACAATTATGTTTTACGTACATCTTTATTCACACATAGCATACCAGTTCATTTGAGTACAGTCAAAAAACAGACATATGTATACAATAAGATCATCTCTGGAAACATCTAGGGAGAAATTTAATATAACATCGGAAAATCTCTGCCTTGTCATCTTCGTCCATAATATGTAGTGCTGAGTGAAAGTACTCGGCGCACGCCACTGTATTATAACCCGCTTTTGCATACAGGCCACGTGTCCAATCTTTGGTAGTTGTAACGTGAATGCCGGTCACATGTTTCAACACGTCCCAAGATGCTTGGTTTAACGTATACAGAATACGTTCAATTCCTTCTGTTACAAAATCTCTCATGTTAGAAAGTTCATTTTGAACACTGTAGAACGCTACTATCGGATACTGTCCGTATAGATCCTCTTCTCCTTTCCACATTGTAGCGAACACTGCGTTAAAATGTTTCCCTTTGCGAACCAACGTATCCAAGGTACGTGTTATTTGGTTGGTGTACATATTCATACACGTGATACGCTCCAAGTCATCTTGACATAAAACACGCCGTGTTTTCAAACGTGCTAGTACCACGGGCAATATCACATATCCGTATTTGTGGTTGATGTAATAGTCACGGTTTAGATTGTAGTCATGGTCTACGTGAGACGTAGCAAGCTTCCTTCGGCTATCATTTGCGCACTTGTTCGAACACGCTCTGCAAACTGCTTCATATACTTCGGACCCTCCGATCAACTCGACCCGCGTTTCTTCTCCTATGCGTCTCGTATACGGAGCGCTGGCGTGACAGAGTTTGCAAACGGCTGTCAATTTCACTACATTTTCAGCCAGAGGAATGAGATCGAGTACGCGTCCGAAGGGTTTCCTTTCGAACGTACCATCCAATGCGGCAACTATAACGACCTTACCGGAGTTAGCCCACGCTTCACAGCGGTTGACTACATCGGGGAAGAACTGACCTTCGTCTACCCCAATTATCGTCACGTTTCTTACCACGTCTTCTGCCTCGTTCAATCGTGAAACCGATGTGGCCTGTATTACGTTACGGTCGTGCGTAACAACGCATGCACTCGAGTAACGTGTATCTTTTGCGTATTTCAGCACAACGCAATTGTGATGTGACACTTGATACATACGCAACCTTCTGATAAGTTCCGTGGTTTTGCCAGAGAACATAGGACCCAGTATCACTTGAATTTCTCCTCGAACGCTCGTTCGAATTCCGTTTCCAGTAACGCAACATGACACTTGTTTTGATGCGCTCATGGTTACATATGCCGTGTTCTAACTACCTACAGAACTTTATATTCAATTTTTATGCTCTGCGGAGACTAGCCGTTACAAGAGAACGATATCCTTGATCGACACGTCTCGGCTTTACCGTCTTCGTCGAACTGCATCGTTTCGATGTAGCCGAACGATTGGCTCTCCACTATCACGTCTCGTTGATGGTGCATCCGCTTGACTCGGTTCAGGATTCAACATGTCTATATCGTCGTCGGGTAACATATACATAGTACGCCATGAAGTTACATATTGTACTTCGGGAGAAGGCGTACGATCTCTAACAGCTGCAGGAGAATGTGGACTCTGGGCGATCGAAGTACTCGAGAGTGTTGGTATGACCAAGGAGAACGTCGAGGAAGAGTTCGAATTGTCCTCGTCGTCATAGAACGATCCGTCAATATTTAACGGGAGCGAATGAGACAGAGTGCGCTCTCTATCATCTCTGGGAAACTGTGTGCTCCAAGGAGACGTCGTAGTACTGTCGTCGTCATCAGCGTATAATAACGTGTCGTCATCGAAGAATTGTAATGGAGAAGATGATCTTTCCTCTCCAATATCCTCGGTAGACTGTACGTTCGGGGTTAACGAAGTGCTCGATGGAGACTGTGAACGATTGTCCACGAGCGGAGACTGAAGCGTATGGTCTACATTCGCACTTCTCGTGTTTCCGTGGTCCCCGAGTTGTCTGTTAAAGGGTGCTACTTCACGTACAGGCCGGTCGTTTCTTTTATATTTATCCCAGTACTCTTCTATGGCATTGTCCGCATACCGTCTCTTACGACTTGATGATACCAAGTTGTCCATCGTGATGAATACGGTATAAGTGGAGATCCCGAATATATACCTGTGTGTACGTTACAGCCAACGTTCTGAATGTGTCTAGTTAATAAACTAGGCTAACACAAATTTGAAACGTACCGCACAGACTAAAATAACAAGCACACAATTGTTGAGAGTGCACGTATTTATACTGATTGTACAAGTATGGTGCATGATACATGTAGGACATTACAGAAAAACACGAAACAGCTTAATGGACCATATGCTTGTTTTTATTTAAACATTACAATTACAACTGAACAAATCCATGACTCGGTCACATATATTCCCTTGCGAGCACGATTAGCGCTTGCATGTCCTTTTACGATAGCAGCGTATACTTCAAGGTACGTTTAAGTAA
Source organism: Garcialebias charrua (assembly GCA_038048925.1). NCBI lineage: Eukaryota > Metazoa > Chordata > Actinopteri > Cyprinodontiformes > Rivulidae > Garcialebias > Garcialebias charrua. The sequence continues at coordinate 27,541 of JBBPBX010009909.1, forward strand.
CGCACGGACCTCAGCGCATTGCACATTGCGACATGGCCGATACCGCTGCGATTCCGTGAGGAAATACAGACGTTCGCCACACACGATACACTTTCCGTTCACAATCCCTTTATCACCCGACATAACACCAACTGGAAATGCCACAAAGCCTTTTCTGAATCGCTCCAGTCTTAATACGGATGGTATCTCGTTAAGATTATATCGAAAGCGACGTTCGAGCGCAGGACACGTTCTTCCTACGTTGTATGTGTGAAAAATATGCTCGCCCAACAAGGTGTCTCCTTTGACAAAATTATTGACCATTACATTACAATCAGAACATCCGTAAGTGTCGATCGTTCCTTTCACGAAGGTCATGTTCGCGTCCGAACCGAGTTGTAGAGAACTCGTACAATCTCTTGGGAAAGATATGCTACCGTTAGGACCACCAAATAAAGTCAGAGTCGGAATGTTTTCCGGTGGACCAGACCACGAGTGTCCGTTGTCATCGAACATGGGTGGCTCACACGGTATATACATCCGTGTATTGGTCAAGTACACAGACAGCCTTGTCTGAACAACGTCACACGTAGGAGAGTGTGGTTCGCCTTTTGGAGTTGCACATACGAGACAGAAACGCTTGCCCCATATGTCGAGGTATCCATCGCAACCTTCCAGAACATCCTCATAAAATGCAAAGAGACCTCTTTTGAATCTAAGGGCTCCTCGAAGTACACGAAGCTCGTTTTCGCGACCTGCAAAAATACTTCTTACGTATTTGCAATCGCGGCCTAGAACGCTATCTTTATAGACATGATATTCGGACGCATAGTTCCAAGTCATATAGCTGGGAAGTGAGATATCACAGTGTAAGCATGTGTAAATGTTCGACTGATTGAACTTATTCTGAGACAGTCCCCGAGACTCACGAAATACATCGCAGTCAAGATTGGTGTCCTTTGTAGATGTGAACATGGGTTTGATATAACAGTAGTTGTGATCCTTCGACATTGTATCGATATAATCTTTGTTCCAAGAACCGCTCTCGAGGCTAGGTTTAACACGTTTTGTTACAATCCCAGACGTAATCTCTATTTATACATGCGAGCTCGTTAGTAACATTACGCAGTAAAGCGTTACCTGATGTCTCTGGTCTATTTTTCAGCTGCATGTTTACGTATACTAGAAGAAAGACCGTACATTGATGTTTAATTGGTAAATGTCTATGTTATCGCACGTACTGTATGCTATGTGTTTGTACACAAATAAATATCTTGGACACAGAAATTGTTTCAATGTCATGTTTATTGTATATTACCCAATGTGGACCAATATGCATATACCACACGAATTCACATTCAGTAGATCGTATGAACATAAACTTTTATGATAGACCTTCCGTGCTAGACGGAATGTGTCTTCACGGATATGGTACATATTGCTCACGTTAGTGTTTGTAGCATCTGTACACCCAGCTCGAACTCACATTACATTGAGGGCATAACCAACGTGGTTTGTTTAAGTCGTACACGTCCTCATATCGTACCGAGACCTCGCAGCTTTCACACACGTTGTGTTCACACACGGGCAGAGTCGCGAATTTACACGGTTTCGAGTCACCCTTCTCGTATATTACATTATGACACGCAACACACAATATGCGAACGTCCATTCTTACGTTTGTGCTATAGGTTTCTCGAGATGTTGATGATCTTGTTTTTTTTTAGCTCGTGTTGGGTTTTGTCATAGACTCAGAGTCAAGAACCACGCGTACATTCAGAAGCACGGTTCGTATTCAAGATCGCTTATTCCATTGCAATGGATATCATCAGACCTTTACGTATAGACCACGTTTTGTGGCATGGGTTACACTCAACAAAGTGTGTTTGATCTTTGTACCAAATAACTAATATAACAAAGTGAACTACGTGCTCTTAAAGGCTGTTACCGTACCAAAAAAGGAAAACAAGGCTTGTGTTTTGTGTTTCTTTCAGATGTATCCTGTACAGTAAATAGCGACTGCGTACTACCCAGAACGTTTACGAGTGGTTCGGATATGTTTATACACTGGGTACACGTCTACACCGATGGCCGTGTGCAAGACCGTTTTGAACTTATCAATAAGCGTTTCAGAAACTGAACGAGCCTGTTTCACGACGAGTTGACAAGAGGCAATGTAAGCCTGTTACTGAAACGAGTTACCGTATTAGATCAGGGTTTGTACCAGGCTTACACTTGTACATACGATGGGAATCAAGATACCTTTGTAGAACTTAACGTTGAAGGTAAAGAGAATTGCTTCTGTAATGCATTATAGACACTCTTAGTTCAAGTTGATTTACACACATTCTTTCCCTGCAGCTCCCGTGTCCAATGTGTACCTAACAAGAGACGGAAACTACGTAACATGTACTGGGTACGGAATCTATCCTGAACCGACCATCGTCTGGAACGTTGAACCAGCCATCACTACGACTATGGATATTACGACTCACATGTCTCGCGATCGTAACATGCTTCACAATATACAAAGCTCGTTTGAGATTACAGAAGCACTCTATGGACAGAACATTAGTTGTACGGTGTCTACTTTGACATGTGCAGAAACTGTGTACTTGGTCAGTTCATCGATTGTACATAACAACATAGTTAAAATCTTAGTTTTGGTCTGTGTGCTGTTACTATTTCTCTGAACTTGTATCGTTCCTTACAATATAATTAAACGTTTCAACATTTGCTTCGTTTGCGTACATGCTACCTTGTAATGTACAATATACTGTTTCTACTGTGATGCACGTGTATTAAAACGATACAAAACACTAATCGCTTTACATTGTCTCAATTTACAACGGTTACACTAAGTGACCTAGAAGAAGAAGAACCAGAACCAGTTGTTGTTTGTATGAGTTTTTTTATTGTATGTACATCGATAACATGATAAACTTTCATACAATCTTCCAGAGTTCAGTCTATACAGTGCACCTTTTTATATTTTATCAAACTTTCACATGAATCGTCCACGTAACAAGACCACATAGCGAGTACAGCATTGAGATGATAATGAGCCCTGGGTTCGATGTATAGATGTCGTGTACCAGGAACAGCATTATTGTTCGGTATTATTACAGTGTTACCGTTTTCATGCTCACTCTGCTTGTTAACACGTTGCAGACACTTTATTTCGTGTTGGTTCAAACATTTGTTCTTGAGCACTATCCCGTTATATGCCATTTTCACTAGTGTATTCGAGTTCGGTTGCAACGTACACTCAATACTTGCATCTGTTAAAATGTTAGTTTCTTAATATTCTGTGTGCTGTAAGTTCTCATTATGTTTCTGCCGTATTCTTTCTCGTTTCTCTTGTGACTTCTTAATTAGTATATCAATACGTTCACGTGTACGTTCACATTTTGTACGAAGCTCCTTGCGTAATCTTTGAATCTTTTCGATCAAGATCGTTCTTCTAGCGAGTACATCTTGTCTGTTTTCCACAGTCTCCCAATCTCCTGGACTCTGGCAAGACAGATAAAACATACATGTTATACATAGCAGAATACAGTAACACAAACAGTAACGTGTCACAAAGCATTCATGTTTTGTATATTCTACCATAGGTTGTAATGCGTCGCCGTAATGATATCCATCGTCGATCGTATACAGCAGTCCTTTCTCATGCACGTCCACAAGCGTTCTTGCCACTAAGAACAATTCATACCCGTCGTAACCGTACACTGGTCCCCTTTCCGACTCGAATAAAACTAGATGTGTGCACATCTCATACGGTGTGCCTGTCGCGTAACCGATCAGAGATAAGTTTTCAAACGTGTTCAGATACGATGTGGAACAAGCTTCCAGTTCGCAGGTATCGTGTTCGTGGTCGATTTGTGTTACAACGTCTTCTACGGTTTCGTGTTTGTGTTTGATGACAACGTTACATTTGTGGTAGTAGGATTTCTCGGGATGTAAGACTCCTTTCTCATTTAACTCGGTTAGACTATGTGCTACAAGATCAAACTCAATCCCATTATATCCATGTATTTTCGAGTCTAGCGATTCGAACAGTAGCAAATGTTCACAATATCGGTAGGGTGTTTTTGTTGCATAACCGATTACATTCAACGCATCGTTCGGTTGCACGTAATGCTTGGCGTGGTACAAGACGTCCTCTTCTGTGATTGTGCCACATCCGTACGTTTCGGTTATAACATCTGTCAATTTTTCATTGGGTTGTTTCAAGATGATTTGGCATTTGAAATATATGGGCTCAAACATTTGTCCATGAGTGTCTGCTACTTCCATTATGTCGGAGGTTATGTTGCTACGACTAAGCCAAACCGAACTTCCTCTGTCTTTTTAGTATGCACAGAGCTTTCTGTGTCTTATTAGTATACACTGACCTTGCTTTCTCTTTTTAGTATGTTCATACTTTTTTTTTGCAGATGACCTCTATTATACACCGTGGTCTTCTCTATGTGTAATTACACATTCGCTTCATTGTGTTCGAGCTGTGCCACGGTGCCTAATACACGCACTAATACACGCATCGTCTCGTATATTTATCCCTGCTGTCAGATGGACTGCGTGTGGTTGACTCATGACTGCTAATGCCCATTTCATTTCCATAAAGACTAATGTTTAACGGACCCATTATGCGAGACATTATCCAACATTTAACACGCGAGGCTCTTTTCTGTGTGTGTATGTTGTGCGTAGACGTTACCAAAGTTTTTTGTTTCGCATTGACTATAACGTATATTTGTCAAGCCTTACACTGGGTTTAATATGTAAGACAAATGTCAACAGTTTCACGTTGTTTATTGTAACGTTACATTGTAATGACTTGCATTGACTTTAATAAAAACAAGAAACGTTTTCACAGTTAGAATGTGTTTATTTTTCAAATACATGTACCAGTTCAACTGTACTCAATGATCAATATACATAGACAAAGGCGACATAAACGCCTTAGATGTGTTTCTATCTCGCAACTGTTTTGTACAACTTGAAACTTGTTCGTTTCGATTACGAACCGAGACCTGATAACCCATTGCCACGTATGGAAACGCACACGTTTCTACCTATGTTGACTATAACATTATATTTTCGTGCCTTGCATTGATTGTATTACAAGAACACACGTTTCAACAGTGTCTTTGTGTTTTACGTGTATGCTGTACGTTGACGTTACCAAAGCTTTTTGTTTCGCATTGACTATAACATACATTTGTCAAGCCTTACACTGGGTTTAATATGCAAGACAAAATGTCAACAGTTTCACCCTGTTTATTGTAACGTTACATTGTAATGACTTGCACTGACTTTAATAAAAACAAGAGACGTTTTCAAAGTTTGAATGTGTTTATTTTTCAAATACATGTACCAGTTCAGCTGTACTCATTGAAAATGCACAAAGGCACATTCTGTACTATACCATGGACAACATCTGTTTAATGAAAATGTTACATGTGAGACTGTTGTTCCATCTGCTGCTTTATTAGAGTTCAAATTAAATAAAATGCCTGAGGTCGTACTCTTGAGAGACTCTCTTTGTCTACATGTACATGAAAATGCACAAAGGCACATTCTATACTATACCATAGACAGCATCTGTTTAATGAAAATGTTTCATGCGAGACTGTCGTTCCATCTGCTGCTTTATTAAATTTCAAGCTGAACAAACTGCCTGAGCTCGTACTAGTGTGAGACTCTCTTTGTCTACATGTACATGAAAATTCACAAAGGCACATTCTGTACTATACCATGGACACATCTGTTTAATGAAAATGTTTCATGCGAGACTGTCGTTCCATCTGCTGCTTTATTAAATTTCAAGCTGAACAAAATGCCTGAGCTCGTACTAGTGTGAGACTCTCTTTGTCTACATGTACATGAAATTTCACAAAGGCACATTCTGTACTATACATGGACACATCTGTTTAATGAAAATGTTTCATGCGAGACTGTCGTTCCATCTGCTGCTTTATTAAATTTCAAGCTGAACAAAATGCCTGAGCTCGTACTAGTGTGAGACTCTCTTTGTCTACATGTACATGAAATTTCACAAAGGCACATTCTGTACTATAACATGGACAACGTCTGTTTAAAGAAAACGTTACATGCGAGAGTGTCGTTCCATCTGCTGCTTTATTAAATTTCAAGCTGAACAAATTGCCTGAGCTTGTACTAGAGTGAGACTCTCTTTGTCTACATGTACATGAAAATGCACAAAGGCACATTCTATACTATACCATGGACACCATCTGTTTAATGAAAATGTTTCATGCGAGACTGTCGTTCCATCTGCTGCTTTATTAAATTTCAAGCTGAACAAAATGCCTGAGCTCGTACTAGTGTGAGACTCTCTTTGTCTACATGTACATGAAATTTCACAAAGGCACATTCTGTACTATAACATGGACAACGTCTGTTTAATGAAAACGTTACATGCGAGAGTGTCGTTCCATCTGCTGCTTTATTAAATTTCAAGCTGAACAAATTACCTGAGCTTGTACTGTTGTGAAATTCTCTTTGTCTACATGTACATGAATATTCACAAAGGCACATTCTGTACTATAACATGGACAACGTCTGTTTAAAGAAAACGTTACATGCGAGGGTGTCGTTCCATCTGCTGCTTTATTAAATTTCAAGCTGAACAAATTGCCTGAGCTTGTACTAGAGTGAGACTCTCTTTGTCTACATGTACATGAAAATGCACAAAGGCACATTCTATACTATACCATGGACACCATCTGTTTAATGAAAATGTTTCATGCGAGACTGTCGTTCCATCTGCTGCTTGAGAGACTCTCTTTGTCTACATGTACATGAAAATGCACAAAGGCACAGTCTGTACTATACCATGGACAACATCTGTTTAATGAAAATGTTACATGTAAGACTGTCGTTCCATCTGCTACTGTATTAAATTTCAAGCTGAACAAAATGCCTGAGGTCGTACACTTGTGAGACTGTCTTTGTCTAGATGTACATGAAAATTCACAAAGGCATATTCTGTACTATACCATGGACACCGTCTGTTTAATGAAAATGTTACAAAACGCATTACAAGTATTTCTATCTCGCAACTGTTTTGTACAACTTTAAACTTGTTCGTTTCGATTACAAACCGAGACCTGGTAACCCATCGCCACGTCTGGAAATGCACACGTTTCTACCTATGTTGACTATAACATTATATTTTTGTGACTTGCATTGACTGTAATAAAAGAACACACGTTTCAACAGTGTCTTTGTGTTTTACGTGTATGCTGTACGTTGACGTTACCAAAGCTTTTTGTTTCGCATTGACTATAACATACATTTGTCAAGCTTTACACTGGGTTTAATATGCAAGACAAAATGTCAACAGTTTCACGCTGTTTATTGTAATGTTACATTGTAATGACTTGCACTGACTTTCATAAAAACAAGAGACGTTTTCAAAGTTTGAATGTGTTTATTTTTCAAATACATGTACCAGTTCAGCTGTACTCATTGTTCAATATACATAGACAAAGGTGGGCATAAACGCATTACATGTATTTCTATCTCGCAACTGTTTTGTACAACTTTAAACTTGTTCGTTTCGATTGCAAACCGAGACCTGGTAACCCATCGCCACGTCTGGAAATGCACACGTTTCTACCTATGTTGACTATAACATTATATTTTTGTGACTTGCATTGACTGTAATAAAAGGACACACGTTTCAACAGTGTCTTTGTGTTTTACGTGTATGCTGTACGTTGACGTTACCAAAGCTTTTTGTTTCGCATTGACTATAACATACATTTGTCAAGCCTTACACTGGGTTTAATATGCAAGACAAAATGTCAACAGTTTCACCCTGTTTATTGTAACGTTACATTGTAATGACTTGCACTGACTTTAATAAAAACAAGAGACGTTTTCAAAGTTTGAATGTGTTTATTTTTCAAATACATGTACCAGTTCAACTGTACTCAATGTTCAATATACATAGACAAAGGTGGACATAAACGCATTCCATGTATTTCTATCTCGCAACTGTTTTGTACAACTTTAAACTTGTTCGTTTCGATTACGAACTGAGACCTGGTAACCCATCGCCACGTCTGGAAATGTACACATTTCTTCCTATGTTGACTATAACATTATATTTTCGTGACTTGCACTGATTGTAATAAAAGAACACACGTTTCAACAGTGTCTTTTTATTTGTCATTCTAATACACCTAATCATCAACTGTGCTCGATAAACAGTATACATAGACAAATGTGTACATGAGCACACTGGATGTGCTATTGCTACTACAAATGTATCTACAGGTAGTATCCCGTTGGCGTGTTGTAAGAGTTTATACTCCTGTTCATTTGATCATGAGGCGAGCCTTGATAACTCGTCATAATGTCCTGGTATTCTGGCATGGGCTGTCTCGCAGACATTTCGTCTGGTCCTTTTAGAATGGTCGCTGTCAGTATCATGCTGATCACGTATAGTAGGTAGATGATGATATTGAATACCGCTATTGCACATTCCAACGTGTGCAAACGGTTAATGTCGGTAGTCAAGGGTCGATACAGTAATTCCATACATCCGGCTATTACTGCCATGAAAAGCTCAATGTTCATCATGACCAGACACGTGGACACGGTTCTATTGTTGCTCGATTCGTTCGAATCCGTTTTACTTTTGCCATTGTATGCAAAGTAACTGAGCACAATACTGACCACCATAGCGAGACACCCCAGAATCACGATGCCTATACCCGCGTGAATGTACGCGTACTTAATTTTGCTCACATCTTGCGTGTTAGGGCTTGGCGTCGCACTCACAGATTGCCTGGTTTTGTGTGTGTCGTCGATGAAGTACAATATGTTATTGGGTATGGTGAGAAAACCGACCATCAGCGACGTGATCACGGCTATGGCTGCACCCAGTTTCCCTTTGAAACTAACGGTATTCAGAGTCGCCACGGGTCTGAACTTTCCTGCGAGTAATTCCTTACCCGTGGACATCACGGAAGCCAGCCCTGATCTTTTTCTGTTGTTCATCACTGTACGCTGTGATAAATGTCACATACACAGTTTACTTACGAGCGAGGGCTAATGTGTTATGCGTACAAATGTTGTTTTGTTATATTGCTCGAACCGTGTAACATTAATACCATGAAGCTTCCCGATCCCCTTATCGCGTTTCGTCGATCTAAGGACGCCTTGTACGCTAAGTCTCAACTCGATACACGTTGGTACGTAGTGCAAGGCGTGACGAGAACTTTGTCCACGTTGAAGTGTACAAGAGCTCGTAACCACACGTTCAGTCACAACATGATAGTCATGGACTTATATGTGAAGATGACAGAACATCGCCACGGACAAGCTCAGCACGATGTAGATTGGCTCGCAGAGTTTTTTAGGAAACTTAACGTGTCAAAACACAAGACGATACCATTCGCAACTGCGTTCGCAACATTGCTCAAACGTAAAACGCCTCCGAGTATAACTGCGTGTAAACGTCTGTGGGATACGCTTAGGATCTCCTCGTGTATCGGTATAGCCGTAGACATGGAATGTAAAGATGTTTACAATGGCAAAATCGAGACCTCGAACGTGGGGCCTGTGTCTCGGTTGATTCTAACGCAGTTGGAAGGTTTGCTTTTGGTCCCGTTGTGTGCGGGTCTGAAAGTAGCCGGTATACCCACACCGGACGCAGCGCTCAGCGCAAAGGGTGAATACACCTATCACAATAGATGCAACGAGGGCTGTACGTCGCTCATCGCACAATCTAGCTCGTACACAGAGATAGACATGGTAGCGTACGATCCCGTCACAAAGTCTATTGTGCTACTAGAACTCAAGACCAGACATAATGATTTGTTAAACAGAGCCACGCTGTTTCGTTACAACACTCAACTGTGGCTCAGTTGGCTGATGTTTTCGCTCACATATCCGAGCGTAGCAGAGCGCACGTGCGCCTATCTAGTCGTAATCCGTCCCGGCACAAATCACGTAACTATATTACGTTGTACGCGACCCAATTTAAGTCGTAGCCTGCGAACCAAGTTTCCGTGGCTGTGCTGCTTCTGTCCGCGGGTGCTCAACGCGTTAGCACCTACGTGCAGTAATATGAGAGTGGAACAGCGATTGCACGCTAACTTGAAGCCGTGTACTTCCTTCGACAAAACGGATCTGTGTTACAGAAACATGCGATTTAATCAATGTAAACACGGAGCTGTATACAACAGCTCTGTCGTTACTGATGCGAGACTGTCATACGAGGCTGTTCCACGCACAGTCTCGCGTTCTTAAAAAGTTGCAAGCGAGCGACTCGAGTCGAACCCGTCCGGGTTGGATCGCGTATAAAATCAGAGTACACAGGTCCAACGCTTCCATTAGAACACACGTATGTAGTGTATTACAGAAGCGACCATGGGACTACAAAACAGAGCTTTGCATATGATGCTCGCGAATCCAACATTTTGTCCTTTCGTACTGCTAGAAACACCTAACTACACTATGCGATGGACAATCGTGGATCATCTCGTGATCATATACAAATTAAAAGAAAGCGACTACGTCGAACACGATTCTGAAGCGTCCGTGAACAACATGGCACGAAGACTGGCTGCTTTGTATACGGTGGAATGCGAGAGTTCGGAATATCTCATACTGGTCAAAGACGGACACGGTGCGAAAAAACCATCTGTTAGCAAGAGCCGCAACAACCGAACGATTCCTCCTCAGATCACATTCTACAAAAAACATTCTGCTGTGATAGAATACGCTACGCTTCGCATGCTATGCAACGCAGGTCTGAAAGATCGAGTGTATTTCATAACCGGCTCTGATCAATCTCACGTCGGTGATAAACATGCGGGTTACGTTACGTTGCACCGTATGCACTTGGACAAACAAACGGATCTCGACGATAACGTACCAAAGGCTTTGGACGTATCGCCACAACTCTCTGATCACGCTGTATGTAATCGTAAACCTATAGGTACACATGGTGTTTTTACGTTTACGTTTGCCGACCCAGATAGTTGCGAGTATTCTACCATCACACACGCTTCGGGACAATGCGTAAGCACAGAGGCCGATACGCTCATGGTTGAGCTAGCAAATGTGCTACGCGGTCCTACTATGATTTGTACGCTAGATTCAGACTTGGTCGCGATAACGACAGCCATCGCGCGCACAGATGTAATTCTCAGGTTGGCTAACATGAGTTACACGCACGGGAAAAGTATGTTTCTGTCGCACTTTCAAGACCTCGTGCATCAAGCTGAGCAACCTATGGACACATCGGGCGAACTCGATCTCGGGTCCAGGGAAACTAGATGGTATGAGTTATGTGACATTGCACCTGAGCAAAGGTTTCTCGCGAAGGACACGTATGAGTTACACGAGCGCTGGGAAGATACAATACAAAGTTCAGCTGAAGCGTCCGAAAGAGACGTGGCATACGCTTTGTATCGATCGGGAATACGAGGCGCGTTATACGCAGCATTGTTAGACTACGTGTTCAATCAACCAGTGCATGAGGACCTGAAAGAACTTGCAGAGTATATCATTGACGTCTCGACAGATCACAAATCAGGCGTCCTGGCATCCGAGGCAGTGTTCAGACGCATATTCGAGAAAATCGCAAAGGACGTGCGTTCAACGAGTGTCAAACGTAAAAGTGATACGTTGGATCATACGGACGATCCGCGCGATCATGTCGAACACCCCCGTTATTCTAACTCATCTTTGGAGATATCTAAAGATTACGAGGAACAATCATGTCCCCGTGTCAGCTTTACACGTTACGCTCGTGTCAGTAAGATGTACAGAACAAATACAATGCCATCATACACGTACGGTAGATATCTGAGAGTCTGTGTTTCAGGACCTTATTTCTACATGCATATTAAACCAGAATTGAGAGAAGCTTCTACGTTAGCTAGCGCTCATCTTATGTTCATGATATTGTCCGGTACAGATTACACGTATAGGTTTCCAGGCCTAGGTTCGAGTAAGTTAATGAGAGCGGCCGCTGACCAGGGCTTTAGCGAATGGTGCACAGAGCTGATTTCAACATGGTGTCGAGATCGGGTACCGACAGACGCAGAGTTACACAGTCACGCCATGAAACTCAGTACCTTGACAGACATTACTGAAAGACAGCTGTGTGCATGGACCGAGACCTACACAGTGGCGTGCATGAAAAGTATGAAATACGTTTACCAAATGTGGACCTTGCAGAATCCCACATATGGACCAGACTACGGTTTTGAGGAGTGTTGACGCACGAGTTTGGGTTAACGTATCTCATCGCTCGTTTTCACTGGCACAATTTGACGACTCGCATTATTTACCCCCTGTTATCCGTTCTGTTTTTTTCTATACTCTAGACTCTAACCCGTTGTGTGTCACTCGTGCAATACATTTTACTAGATACGTTTTCAGCAAGATGCGTGAGCTACGAAGTAAACGGTTGTCACAAAAACCATTATCTGAAGAACGATCGGCTACATTGGCTTCGAGTGAGACGTGTAGCGAAAATATCATAAAGACTCTCAAGCGTGAAATCCACGAGCTCAATCAGAGGTTGACTAATGAGCAAAATGTCACACAAGCAAAGAACGAACGCGTGCAAACACAAAGTTGTGTACAGTGCGAATGTAAAAGAGAAGACGGAAGGCACGCTGAAAACAATATCAGTGCGGTAGAAGTGAACTCACAGGAATACGAACGCGTAACGCGTGAACTCAACATCTATAAAGAAGAACTGGCTAAAACTCGAAACGCCCTGATTCAAGCGCGACAAGACCAAGATACCTTAAGGTTAGCTGTCTCAAAAACACAACGGTGTGTCACACAACCCACCAAATGCACCGAGCTCTCTCCTGATACCAGCAACATGAGAATCGAGTGGGTCGGAAAACACTATCTCGCGATCACGTTACCAGAGGACTACATGTTCAGACCTGGCGAATTCGTCACGCCATCTCGCGTGTTACACAAACTGTTTGAAGTACGGGTGGGGGCGAAGATCGCAACCGGCTTTACTGTGCTCCTCGAAAACACCCACATATTTCTGGCAAGCCTAGGGTCCGAGTGGTACCAAAGATACTTTCTGCATTCATGCAACGGTTCGCTTCGAATACACGGACATCGGATCGACAGTGATGAATTTGCTTGGTTGTTGTTTGAGTACGGTGCACATTCGCCTATGATAGAAGTCATGGCCACGCATCAGTCCTTGCTAATGAGCACGGGTAAAGGAGGCATCACGACACTCGCGTTGAACACGAACAAGGCCATGTACAGTGCGTACGTTTCGTTGTTCAGGGAAACAGTTGCGAACGCGCATCCGCGATTTTTAAAAGTGAAGGATCGCGCGTACAAGGTGTATCGGGACGAAAACGGTTGTTACGTCCCTGTGGACATAGGTTTGACTCAGCACGTCGGACCCGAGCCCGATCGCAACATTTCTGCCATTCGTAGCAAGGCATTGCGTTCCGTCTTAGAAAACATTCAGATGCCGGCTCACATCAAAGCATCCGATAGTTCGAGAACGGACGTGTATGACACAGATCCGTTTAGACTAGGAACGTCTCTTGAGGATTTTATTAAAACTAGAGAAAAAGCAAGTGTGCTCGCGACAAAAATGCCCTACGCGAAACGAGAAGATCCTCAACCGTATAAAAGACAAACGCAAAGCGATAGGTTACATAAACGAATCACGTTCCAATAACCGCAATCGAGCCACGTAGGCTGCTCTGTTCCATATCCGCACGATTATGGATCCAGTTGACGAACGACGCACGAGAGCCACGTTGGCTATGTCGACGTACGGTCAAACCGAATGGATGCGAAGGATGATCGAATTGCATGTGACACGAGGTTCCGCTATGAAAATAGCTCTGTTGAGCGGAGACGCCGGTTGCGGTAAATCGTTTGCCTTGTCCAGGCTTATGGAAAAACTCAAAGAGATGGACGTGAGCGTACTTGCGTGCGCTACGACGAACAAAGCAGCATCGGTGTTAAGAGACTCTTGCTCTTCGGTCACCGTCTTAACCTCACATAAAGCGATGGGGTTTAAGAAAGAGCTCCTCACAGACACTCTTAAACTCGAGGCCTTCGTAGCTGCATATCAGGACATGTACGCGTTACCTCTGGCGCGTTACAAAACCTTATGCGAACGTGAAGACATATGTCAACGCGATCCGTTACATTTACGCCATTCGTGCGTGACCCTACACCCAGAGGCGTGCGCCGTGTGCAGTAAACTATTTTTGAAATTACGTTCTCAAAAGCATCGTGATCATGAGGCCCTGGGTGATACCCCTCCGTTTCTCGGTGTCAACGTTATGATCGTGGACGAGTACGGACTGTTGACATTCAGTCACGTAGAACGTGTGCTAGCGTGCATGCGTTTGTTTTACGGACCCGACAAAGGTCCTTTGATAATATTCGCGGGAAGCGTGTCTCAACTACAGCCTGTCGGTTCACAACCGCGTTTGTGGGAGAACGATCGTTTTGAACGTTTGCTCGACTCTTCCACGTCTTTGTTAGTCAACAGACGACAGTTCGGAGACCCCGGATATGCAGAAGCCGTCACGTATCTACAATACAACACCGTAACAGAAGAAACAAAATCTATATTCGCTTCGCAAGTCCGAGTCACAGAGAGCGACATGATGAACCCCGCGTACGAGCCAGACAAACTGCGAATATTCCACCAAGACAAGCAGCAGAGGGAGTACACCAACGCATATCTGAAAGGAGTCGAGGGTAGAATCGAAGCAAAGTTCCTGAGCGTTGAGAAAACCCGAAGCGCACACAACACCATCAAAGGCCGGTTTGACGTGCTAAAGCGAGCTGCGCAAGCTTACCCGAAACTATTCGCCGTGCCACCGTATCAAAAGGGTAAACTTCCCATGGCACAAGACTACATGACGATCGATAAACTTTGGGTCGGTTGTAAAGTTCGACTGGTGTGGGGCATGGACGTGAATGGTATACGAGCTGTCTCTGAATCGGGCTCCGCGTCTTTCGTAGCATCACGCAAAGTCCCTAGGTTATGCGACTCAACTGTCGATCGTGCGGTAAAAGATACCGAAGGAACAGTAGAATCTGTACGCAAGACCAAACACTACAACGAGTTCTTCGTACGCGGCTCGCAAAGCGGTACGGTTTACAAAGTCGGACCTTCAAAATGGTTCTGTGATAATTGGACAGTGTCTACACATCCGTTGGCCTGTCTGTTAGCCATGAACACGTATGATTGTCAAGGGTCAACCGTTCAAAGTTCAGTTCTTTACCATCCGCCCAGATACTTTCATCTGTCGCCCATAAAACCGTCCGTGTATGTTGCTTTGACCAGAGTAACAACGAGAGACAACCTGGATCTCACCAACAGTAATTTCGCAAACGTGCCTGGTTGTGTACAGATATACGACGAAAAACTCATCGCGTACAGAAAACGCGTGGAGTTAGGGTACCTGGAACAATAGGGAAAAAAAAGACCTGCACCAGGTACTATCGATACGCAAAGCCTGTGTAATGGCCGCAGCGTGGGACGAGTTAACGCTCGAAGGACTTCTGTTGTTTGGTGGCTCCACTCGGTACGTTCCACGTGAGATGTTCCTTGACTCCACGTTACGAGCGAATCCTCCGAAACCTGAGCTTCGAGACGACGTGCGCACGTACGTGCTTGCTCGATGGTGTCCGTGGTATTCACAGACGTGCGGACGCGTATCCGAAGCCTACCTCAATTCCTTAACCGCTAGGATACTTGGTCATGGTACAGACATTAGCGGTTCGCTCGAACTATTTACCGCCGCTATGCTCCTGCTTACGCGACCGAACCTAACCTCGCGATCAGAGACAGTCTCGATCGTACTAGCCCAAGGACTCTTGTATCGACTGTGACTGTCAAACGTAAGGCCAACATGTCGTCTACCAACATGCGTACACCAATTCGATCGTACGTTCTGGGCCTGACGGACGATGGTCCGGGTGACATGCATGTCCCTTACGGGCATTATAAATACAAGTCCGAATATAGCTATTTACCCGGTGGCCTGTTCCACTTCACAAAAGACGGAGGTTTGTACGTGCCAACGTTACATGGTTTGTCTTCCGAGTACATTCGCAGTTTGAAGACCATCGGAGTATGCGCAGCCAACAGCGAGTTATCTAACAGACCGTTCCTCAACGCACCGAGCGCGTACGAAGTAGAGCTCATCAACACGGGCCATGAGACATTGAAACAAGGAGATCGATTCACTGTACGGTTACCCGACAAGAACGACGTGACTGCGCAAATCCGCATTATGAACGACAAAGGTTACAATACAAGAGTCAACAGTAATATCTGTGGTGGTTTACTCGCAACGAAACGCGTCAACGGGAGCGACTGTGTAGACGAAGCCATCCGAGTTTTACTAGAAGAGGATGGGGAAGATGTAAAGAAGTGGATTTCGCCTTACGCACCCGAAAGTGTGTACGCTATGATGTCGTTGGTGGCGAACGGAGCAGGATATCGCTCTATCACGACTCATACTAGACAAAGTGCAGCAAACGTTATCAACAACCCATACAATGTCAACGAGTTTATTTCGGTTGTCGAAAACCAAGATGTACTTCGGTATCTACGAAACGTAATTCTACTTTCTTACAATGCACTTGAAGGAGTACAAGGATTTGCCAGCGGACAAGTTATTCGATCGTGTGAAGGTTACACGAGCAGTTCTGTGTGTACGGGAGCACGTTTTATAGCTCAGTTAAACATGAATCGATGGCTTTTGTGATTACTGTATATATATATTTGTCTATGTATCAACGTTGTCATTGAGCACTGTGATAAACTTAATAAACACTGTGAAACCACACTCAAGTTGTGTCTTTATTTTACATATGTGTCATGCATGTCTGTGTATGTTTACACAGACCCAATAAATCAAAGTGTAAGTTTCTCATTCATTTGTCCCGTTTGTGTAAAAATACGGAGTCCTACCCAGTAAAAGAAAAGACAGAACATACATTTTATTGGTTTATACAATCTTTATTTGATCACATTTCATTTTTCATTACACAATAAGCACTCAACATTTACACGTTATACAGTTTTGGTTTTCACTATAGGGTCACTGAACTGTGTATGCTTGACCTTTTTCAATTGACTTTTATCCTCATCGTGCATCATACGTATCTTTTGTTTTTTCTTGGTCAATACGTTCAATGAGATCTTTTCGTCTCGTATCTGTAAACTTTTATTGGATACTGTTGCTTCGTGTACAGATTGTTGGGCCGCTTTTACACTCGACTGTGTTTGAAGGTTTTTCGTAACGTTCACAATTTTGTGCTCAGTGCTGGACAACTGACGCTCATTAGAAGCGTTATCGGACACGTACCTCGACGTGTGTGGTTGTTCGTTACTATCGCAAAGTTTTTGTTCGTTGTCGTGCACGGTCAGCCACCACTCGTTGGATAAATTATCGGAGATGTACGGCCACGTGTGTAGTTGCTCGTCAGAATAGCAAGGCTTTTGTTCGTTGTCGTGCAAGGTCAACCACCAAGGGTTAGCGGGTAGATTATCACGTGCGTTCCAACTGCACGCACCGTTGCTTTTCCAGTCCATTTTTGTTCGTTGTCGTGCACGGTCAGCCACCACTCGTTGGATAAATTATCGGAGATGTACGGCCACGTGTGTAGTTGCTCGTCAGAATAGCAAGGCTTTTGTTCGTTGTCGTGCAAGGTCAACCACCAAGGGTTAGCGGGTAGATTATCACGTGCGTTCCAACTGCACGCACCGTTGCTTTTCCAGTCCATGATCCGTTAGCAAGTTGTGCAAATCGCTTCAATGTAAGTACATATACGCTCTTATGCACCAGAGTACCAAGTTGAAAAGAACCAGCAAGCACACGACACACGTTACTATGTTGTAATACGACAGTCGTTCCAAGGAACGGGACAGACTGCGAGTTCTGATCATTGAAAACGAAAACCTTAGTGCTATGATAGTGATACGGACCGTAGAGTTCGTACCACTATCAGTAAAATAACAGTATCTGCACGCATCTGATCGCACCCCAGTACACAATGAACGAAGGTGTCCCAAAAAATAAAGGTGTCATATGATCCCATGGCGCAAATGCTAGGTGAGTAGTGTTGTATGCTAACAACGCAACTGAGAACAAACACCACACCGAGTGCGCCTCGTTTACGTTTTCGCGAACCAGAAACTGTATTTCGTTACGGTCCGAGAGTGAAGCGGCGGTGCGCTCAGGGTCGCTCTTCACTGTTCTGTTTTCTCTCGACAACGCTAGCGCTTCCCCGCTCCCAGTTGTCGCTAAAGTTGAGTATTGTATGTTGCGTATCTTGTCGTTTACTGTCCCGATAACCATGCGAACATAAGATCCGAGGGACAAAATTGCCGCGATTGCAAAAAATATCTTGTAGCCGGTGTTCCAATGGAAAGCGTAAGAAGCAAAGTGGCAATAGACCAGCTCGTACGAAATACACACCAACGAGACCAGGCTTATGTACAAAGGCAACCCCGGTTCTAGTGTGCGTAAAAGAGTCGTATCAGCCCCACCGTGGGTACCCATACGATTGCAAACACCGTCCACGACACAACGTGCCACGGGTAAGGTTCGGTCGAGCAAACCCTCAACTGCCTAGCTTTGTGCTGAGTTTCCCCGCATAGATGTACATAGAGCCAAGTTACCGCATACACGAAACACACGTAGGCTAGAGTGTACAAACGAAAGCTTACACTCAGTTGCATACTTGGTTGCGCTAACAAGTTAATATCACTGCTATCCTCACGTTCGTTTGAGCTTAAGATTGCTGCGTATAGCCCACACAAGACACCCACGATCACAGTTGCTGACCATAGCGCACCAAGCGTTCCAAGCTCGGTTATAGCAAACACGTGAAGCGCCAGCGTGGCCACGAGTATAACGTTAGATACGATTTTGACCGCGCACGACACTCCGGCTCTGACGCGTCTCACATTTGCGTATGTCTCGTTCAGCCACTGTACGAGAGGAGGCAGATACAACGGATGAATGTTACGTGTGGACATGGGACGCCCAAACACGGAACATAAGATCAAATCTGAATCGGGAATCGTCTTTACGGGCAACATGTTGACATTTAGTCCTATACGTAAAAGAAAAAGTTAACGAAGTATTTGGAAAGTTAAGCGTGCATTTGTATAGTAAATTATATTACACTACACAAACATGAAACGTTACTGGTATCGAAATGCGTTATCCACGTACGCTGTGAAATCCATGATCCCTTGCGCTCTTCGTAAGTCATTTGCGTACCTGGTCATTTTGTCGAACACGGTATGATTGTAACAGAGCCATTTGCTTTGCGTTGTGCATCTGAAGGTGCCACCATATTCCGTTCCAACGTGTAAGAAATGTACTGTGTCGTCAATGCGCATATGATCATACAATTCCTCCTCGTCTGTAGCCCAGATCAAACTGAGGGACACTCCAGACGCCTCGTCTAGTATCGTGTATGTCACGGGGACGGATCTGGCTACAAGGTACAGTTTTGAAATCGAGCGAGTTTCAATTGATCTAGGAACGGTCGTACCTTGCACCTCTCCCGATAAACACATTGTGTCTTGCGCGGTCGCGATCGAGCCTACGAGTTGTAACGATTGTTTGAGCAGGGCAGGTCTGGATATTATCGCGTGAATCGCGTACCATAGGTGTTCGCTCATCACCGGAACGTTTTGATATGCAAGCTCGGTAATTTTCTCACATACGATCCTTTTACGTTGTTGGTACGACTTGTTGAGAGTATCTCTGTCTTCGCACCGTATCAGTTCTCGAAAACGGAACAAGGATTTGTTCCACTCCGAAACCAATATGTGGATAGGTATACACGTTAGGTGTACCTCGTCTGCTCCCGCGTAAGTGCTTATAAGTTTTCGCGCTGTCACAGCTCCACTATGCACGATGTTGCTATTGTACAAGTCGACTATCCCATCGAAATGTACTGATGCACTCGCGATGGTGATAAAACGAATGCATACATCCCCTATGTTTAATTTCGTGGTTTGACCGTTACCCATCAACAGTGACGGAACGTGTCTAAACGTAATCGGGGCCAACGTTAAATCGTTACGAACTAAGGCCGAACAATTTACGATCTCGTCGGCTTGCGTGCTCACCGAACCACAATCGACCGTTTCGATCGCTTCTTCTTCAATTCTCTCGTTCTGAGAAACAGTACGAGCATTTAGATTGTTCTTACACAGCAACTGACACAACGACAACATGATGTGTTTTCAGATACCAAAAAACAGACAACATGAGAACATTCAGTGTGTTTGTCAGGTTAATATTTATTATAACGGTTATCAGTCACACAGGAAACAATACGTTCACAACATATGTACATCACACAAGCTAGCCTAGACAATACGATCCTGAGATTTGTGACCCACAACAGCAGATACAAAATCTGAAACAGTAGTATCCATGGAGGGTGTATCCACTTGCATGACTTCCGAGCAACCGGCCTGCAGTCGCGTGGCTGCGTTGTCGCACATTTCGACCTGAGCCACTGAGGTCTCCGCTACACGTGTCTGTGCGTCGCGTTCCGACTCATTGCGTTTGGCCAAGGTTTTGGTCAACTCTCTCAACTCCAACATAACCTTGCTTACATCACTATCACCTAAAGCGTCCTGTGAGCGTTTAACTGTGCGCTTGTATGGTACATCTCTGGCGATAGCTCCCAGCGTCTCGTAGTGTTGTTGCACGTGTGTAACAGGGGGCTTTGGTTGTTCAAGCTCATTTTGGCTACGGAATTCGGTCAGCATGTCCTTTATGCTGCTCTTGATCGAGTCCACCATGGTCGTGTATTGCTGTTGGCTCTCTGCGCGTCGTTCGTTCTCTTGTTTGTTGTACTCCATAGCTATTTTCCTACGTTGCTCTTCGCTCAACATCGTCATGTCGAACGATTGTTGAGCGTTTGCTCTCTGCGACGGAACGTTACCGTAGTGTACGTTCATAACGTCGCGAATCTTAGGGTCTGCAATCAGCTGTAACATGGACGCGATCTGCATCGGGTTGTGCATCGGTTGCATTTGAGGTTGACCATGAGTGTGCTGTTGTAAGATTTTCACGAGTTCTTCCATGTGTTGTTGTGTGAGTGCCATGGTAGAATCGGACGTCGTTTCACTGGATGTACCTTCGATCGCGTCGCGGGGCTTTTCCACTACGCTCGTAGAATCGATTACATCTTGGTTATCGGCATCGTGAATAGGTTCAATGCTCGCGTTCAGCTTCGTTCGCACGCCAGTTCGTCTAGTGAAGTCCTTCGCGCCGTCTATCGTAAAACGTACGTCTCGATCATTTGGGTCGTTCACGAACCGAGCGAGCATCCCGTTTTGTACCTTGAGTGCGTTTAACACGTCTTTGAGAACACTCGCCTCGTTGGCTTGTTCCGCAATTATACCTTTGACAGATTCTACGAACCCGGTGAGCGAGTTCATCAGCTCGTTTACAGTGTCCGCGTCGTGAGGAGTTGTGTCGCTTGCGTCACTCGCGTTAAGCGCTTCATTTTTCACGCGTGAAAACCCAAGTCGTTTCATGGTGGCCGCGCAGTCGCTTTTGGACGTCTTCACACAGTAACATCCAGGTCTAGCAGGTAGCGAGACCAAACTACATTCCTCCGTCAGAAGTCCCGCTTTGTTATTACCTACAGTACTCAGGCTAAAACCCTTGTTTATGTCTGCTTCAACCACTCCGTGCGCATACGGGGTGTTGTTTACTGCAACGCACGCGTACAAAAAGGTCTTGGCAGCAGAACGGCTGTGTACGTGCCAGTAACATCGAACGCGACCTATTTCCCTGTCGCGTTTGTGCATGAACAACGCTGTCCCGGGTTTCATGTGGCACGCTCCGGAAAAGGCCAATTCATTGTCAACCGCGTACACCTTCTTCGATTCCGGGTACGTTTCATCGGCCGCAAATCCATATACACAACACGCTCCTACGAGAAACACTTCAGACTCGCCTTGCGTGATATTGTTCAAGGCCTTCTCGTAATCGCTTTCGGTGGTTCGGTAACAGTCAGCGCAGAAAATCGGAACGAAAACCCCTTCGTCGAAACGC
>JBBPBX010009910.1:0-31475 GCA_038048925.1 Garcialebias charrua
CTCATCACATACCAACTAAAACTGGTGCAGCACCGATGGATGACTCTGACGGCAGGCGGCTGAAGGCCTCAGAGGATTCTGGGTCACAGGCTGAGCCCTACGTCCCAAAAGGTCAGTTAGTAATTGTCAGCGCGATGAGAGGCCGCTGAACGCTTTGTGTTGATTAACAAAAGAGAGAGCATGATGAAACTTTGAGCTGATAAAAAGCTGTTAATTGTAGATGTTGGTACCGATAGTCTTGAAAATAAAGCAAAGAAAGAAGAACACTAAAAGAACCATTGCAGTTTTGTATTTTTGTCACTATGACGTATAAATGGCAAACTAGCAGTTCAAACAGCCACAAAATTATTTTTTTTAAACATTTTTAAATGATTAACAATCTTTCTGTAATAATTTACTGAAACGACCACAGAGCACTGTCTACATTGGATTGATTCCAATCTCACGTGTGTCATTCAGACTTGGATTATAAGCAGCTGCAAACTGATCTGAAGTCTGATGCCCAGAACCTGGAGGCAGAGTCCTGGAGCTTGGCTGTGGACCAGAACTACCTAAAATCCCTGAACAAAGAGGCCATTGAAAGACAAGACGCCATCTATGGTACGCTGAAACAGAAGTCGAGATTGAATTTGTAAACCGAATGTGTCTTACTGAAGTCACCAGTAAATCTGATCATGTACATTGGAGCCATGAGCCAGAACATTCATCATTTCAGCTTAAAAAGTCTTTTTGTCACCCCCTAGAGTTGATCCAGACTGAGATGCACCATGTGCGCACGTTAAAGATCCTTTTCCACGTCTACATGTACGAGCTGAAGCAGTCTCTTCTAGTAGACGACGCTTCCATGGAGCGGCATTTCCCTGGCTTGGAAGGTCTGCTCAGCCTCCACCAGCTTTTCCTCAACTCCCTAAAGATGCGCCAGAAAAAGAGTCAGGAGGAAGGGAGCTCCAATAACTACTGCATCAGACAGCTGGGGGATGTTCTCATCACCCAGGTGGGGTAGAGGGTCCAACACATTTACTTTTTTTTTTTGTGTCCCTGTCATGGAGCGAAAAGGGAGAATTGGAAATACTCTCCATCTGTGAATGTTGTGAGCACGATAACTTGAAAAATAAATGAGGCGCCGACTTCTATTTTAGTATGTGGTTACATTTAGGCGATATATAGGATGGTGGCCATCTTGGATTTTGCCATGTAAAAATCCAAGATGGCCACCACCATCATATATATCTGAACCTTGTGAGCTGGATAACGAAGAAAAATAAACATTGGGCTATTTCCTTTTTGGTGTGTGGCTGCATCTACCGGTACATGTAAGAAATTTCACGATCAACAACTGGGATGCTACATCAAAATCCAAAATAGCCACCCCATCATTTGAGGAAACTGTTTTGTTTAAATGTATAGTTTCCTCAAATGATTGGGGTAGCTAAAGATTAATCTATGGTGACCAAGGCTGCCATTGGCCACCCCCTGGCTCTGCTGTTGTGCTGGGTGGTGGGAAAAATGTCTCCCTTTGCTCACCAAGATCAGTCGCTCTGTTCCACCTTGGACAAAAAAAACTACCTCTATTCTTCTAAACAGTGTAACTCTTACCCATTTGAATATTTCACACAAAAAACATTAAGGTTTACTTGCATTCCCAGTTCAATTCCAGTTCAAAAAACGCTCCTTGAAAACTACAAACATTCACTATTCAAATCCATCAGCGACAGGGGACATCGTTGTACCACTTGTTTACATTACCGTTAGTTACTGTTTATAAAATGATACATTTACAATATATTTAAATATCAAAGGTATAGGAAATTAAAGCAAGTTATTTCCCTTTTTTATATATATATATTTGAAAATTATTGACATGAATAAAATAATAATTCTCTTTTCTCAGTTTTCAGGTTCGCTCGGAGAAATGATGATGGAAAGTTACAGCTACTTTTGCAGCCATCACAATGAAGCTATCAGCTTCTACAAAGAGCAGATCATGAACAACAAGAAGCTGCAGGCTCTTATCAAAGTAAAGAATCAACACTGCATCATTTACTCTAAAATTAGAAAATGAAAATTTATACATTTACTTTATTTATTTATTTATTTATTTATTTATTTAATGTAAACATTTTATGGGAAAAGTCATCTCAGTTGCTCCAGAAATACGTTTACATCATATTACATCATAAATAATCAACAAAGTCAATAGTCCAGGTATACAATCCCAACAATTTTCAGTCAGGTCATCTGGACAGTTTCAGAAACGTTTCAGCACAAAAATAAAAAAGAAAGAAAGAAACTGTCCAGATGACCTGACTGAAAATTGTTGGATCCTAAATAATGGTTTAAAGTAGATTATAAGCATCACAGCTGCACAGCATTTTGATGATCTTTACAGCAGGTGAAATAATGCACTGTTGCACCTAAATAACTAAAACGATGGATTACATATGTGAAAACTGACCTACTTTTACTTTTTCTCAGAAAATTGATCAGGCCTCTGTGGTGCGACGTCTGGGAATCCCTGAATGTTTCCTGTTGGTGACCCAACGCATCACCAAATATCCATTTCTGTTTGAACGGATCATCAAGAACACCGAGAGTAAAGTCTTTCCCCTCATTGTTTAACCATTTTTGCACATAGTGTGTTAATGTCATTAAACTGAAGCAAAGGTTGGTCTTTTATTTCCCGCTCCTCACAGCTGACACAGATGAGTATAAGTTTCTGCTGAAAGGGTTAGAGCTGATCAAGGACATCCTCTCCAATGTGGATACTCGGGTGAAGGAATATCAGAACGCTTGTCGTCTGAGAGAGATCTGTCTTCGTCTGGAACCAAAGAGTCAGGTCCGGATGAACGATGAACGGGTTTTCCGCAGAGATGATCTGATCCAGGGCAACCGATCGCTGCTGCATGAAGGAGTCGTCACCTGGAAGTCCTCCGGGAAACTGAAAAGTTTGTGTTGTGCTTATTGATCCATGACCAGTCCTGCATGTGAATACAACTGTCTGTAGTAATGAGCTTTTAAACGCCCTGCACTTGTTTTATCAGTCGATTCCTCCAGATTGAGCTCAGAAGTGTTTGTGTGTCCAGAGCAGGTGTTTAAAGAGTTGAAGCATCAAGTAACTGGTGACTCTGTGATTAATTTAACTCAATGGCAACAACAGTGGCTTCACCGTTTTTTTCTGAAAGCCAAGTCTCTTTTAAGTAAATCAAACAAAACTAGCTCTATCATTAGTTTCCAAATTTAATAAAAATGACAAAATCATTTCTTCATGGCAGTTACATAATTTGTTTATGTGGTTTACATGCTGCATCTTCTGCTTCAGACGTCATCGCTGTGCTGATGTTGGACATGCTCGTCTTCCTACAAGAAAAAGATCAGAAGCTTGCTTTTGCTTCCATGGTGAGTCCTGCGTAAACAAAACTGAAATATACTCTTCTGTATCTTACACAAAAGCCTTTTTATCCATTTTATTCTATTTGAGCAAAACGTTTTATTAAACCAGAGGCAGCGAAGAGAATAGCTGTAAAACACTGCTATTATTAAAAGCTTTTTATTTAAAATATCACTTTAAATGTTTCCTAACTCTGTTTTGCCATTCTCCTTGTGAAATTGAACACATATGGTATTAGAGGACCAGCATTACAGTGGGTATCTAGCTATTTGAAAGATAGGAAACAGTTTGTACAGATAAATGATGTAAGATCTGACTTCTGAAATATCACATGTGGAGTTCCTCAAGGCTCTGTACTTGGACCAAAGCTATTTATTTTACATGTGAATGACTTGGTAAATGTGTCAGGACTCCTTAAATGTGTACTTTTTGCTGATGATACCACATTTTTTTGTTTAGGTAAAGATATAGAACAAATGTTGGAATTGATAAAGACAGAATTTGTTAAAATAAAAACTTGATTTAAACTTAATAAATTATCATTAAATTTAGATAAAACTAATTACTGTACATGATATTCAGTAATAAAAAGAGAACTGTTGATGTTCAAAATTGAGGGTGTTGAGATTTGTAGAGTGAGTGAGGTGAAGTTTTTGGGTGTTATCATTGATGACAAACTGACATGGAAACAACACATCAATTCTGTAAGAATAAAAATAGCTAAATCTATTGCAGTACTGTACAAATACAAAGTCAGGGACTTATTAAATGATAAAGCTCTGTATTTGTTGTACAACACAATCATTGTTCCACACTTTATCTATTGTATTGATGTTTGGGGGAAAGTGTGTAAAACAATCACAAAGCCTTTTTTGTTTTACAGAAAAGAGCTGTAAGAATTATCACTGGAAAACATTACTGTCATCCATCTAGTACATTATTTTATCAACTGAAGTTATTGATGGATCCACGGCCTTCACTGCCATGGATTAATTATGAGTTACATCAGCTGATGAAAAAGAGGGACTTGGCATTGAAAAAATCTCTGCGTACTAAACTGAACACAGACATTCTCATGTTTAAAGGTCTTAGAAATAAAGTGGTTAGTTGTTTAAGAAAAGCAAAAGCAGAATATTTTACTGAACTGATTTCCCACTCAGGAGGCCGGAGCTCCTCTCTTTGGTCACATATCAACAAACTTACAAAAAAAGATATAAATCAGAAAAAAAGGTTAACTCAACTGAACATTAAGGGACACATGATATCAGACCCTACAATAATGGCAAATGCTTTTAATGATTATTTTATTAACTCAGTGGAAGAATTGGCAATACATTTTAATTCCATAGATCCAACAGAGAATTCAGTTACGATTGACACAATTTTTCCTTTTACTCTCAACAAGATCAATATTTGTAAAACTCAGCATATAATTACTCAATTAAAAACATCTAAAGCTAAAGATGTCTTTGGAATAGATACAGAGTTTATAAAGAAACATACCGTTTTATCAAACCCTATAACTCACTTAAAGGTTCAGTCTGCAGTTTCTGTAGAACAGCAGCACTTAGAAAAAATTTCAACAAGCAAAGCATTCTGATCCCTCCCCCTCAGAGCCATATATGGCTCTGCCCCCTTGTGGTCTGTTGAAATTTGAATTCAAGCTCTGTTTTTATTGGCTGATTCAAATTCAAGCTCGGTTTTTATTGGCTGGTTACAAACTTTGTTTTTATTGGCTGGAAAATGGCGGGTCACTTTTTCTTTTTAGAAATGCTTATTTACCACCTGGAGAAGCAAGGGGACAATATTTTTTTTTAGTTTTTTCAGAGATTACCTCTCTAACATCAATCTAGTGACAGAGTGAAGAAATATGTTAAAATATATATTGTTTGAAAAGTTACAGACTACATTACAATCTTACATACCCCAGCTTTAATAAANGCCTCCAGGGAGCTGTGCTTGAATGGTTCAAATCTTACCTGACTGGGAGAACTTTTTCTGTCATGATAGGTGATCTGTCCTCCTCTTCATCAACCCCTCTGACCTCTGGCGTACCACAGGGATCCATTCTGGGGCCAGTCCTCTTTTCTCTTTACATGCTGCCATTAGGATCAATCATTGCACGTCATAATCTGTCTTTTCACATGTATGCAGACGATTTACAAATCTATCTGCCAGTCACTCCCAACCCCTCACTCAGTTCAAACACTCTTGTCAACTGCTTAAATGACATTAAGCACTGGCTCTCTCAAAACTTCCTCCACCTAAACACAGATAAAACTGAATGCATTTTATTTGGTGCACCCGGTGACACCAGCAACATCCTTCCCAGTCCCAGTTTTGGTTTTCCCCTCCCCCACTTCAACCCGGTGGTCAGAAATCTTGGAGTGCAGCTTGACTCCAACTTAAAGCTTGATAAACAGATCAGTTCTGTTGTCAAGACCAGCTTCTTTCAGCTCCGTCTGCTCTCTAAAGTCAAGTCACTCCTCAGCCGTAGTGATCTGGAGAAAGCCATCCATGCCTTTGTGACCTCCAGACTTGATTACTGTAATGCTTTGTATGTTGGAATTAATCAATCTTCCATCTCCCGTTTACAGCTTGTACAGAATTCTGCCGCCCGCTTTTTGACCAACACACGAAAATATGAACACATCACTCCTGTCCTGTCCTCTTTACACTGGCTCCCGGTTCAGTTCAGGATACAGTTCAAGCTGCTGCTGTTTGTTTTCAAAGCTCTGAATGGACTTGCACCTCTCTACATCTCAGAACTTTTGAAAGTCCATCAGCCCAGCAGAGCTTTACGATCTGCCAGTCAACACCTGCTGGAGGTGCCTCGCTCAAGGTACAAACAATGGGGAGACCGGTCCTTTTCTGTTGCCGGCCCAAAAGCCTGGAACAGTCTCCCCCTTGAGCTGCGTGCCACCTCTGATCTGACTCTGTTCAAAACCAGACTGAAGACCCACTTGTTCAAAAAAGCTTTCAGTGTGTAACTTTTATTACTTTTGGTATTTTAGTATGTAGCATTTTTATTTCCATTGCCTCCTTTTATTGCTGTTGCTTTTATTTTATTTTCACTGATTTATTGTTTTATATTTTCTGTCCTGTTAAGCACCTTGGTCAATGCAAGGCATTGTAGGAAGGTGCTATACAAATAAAGTTTATTATTATTATTTATTAAATAAATAAATCAGAAAAAAAGGTTAACTCAACTGAACATTAAGGGACACATGATATCAGACCCTACAATAATGGCAAATGCTTTTAATGATTATTTTATTAACTCAGTAGAAGAATTGGCAATAAAATTTAATTCCATTAATCCAACAGAGAATTCAGTTATTGACACAACTTTTCCTTTTACTCTTTCCCTTTCCTTTTACTTACTCTCAACAAGATCAATATTTGTAAAACTCAGCATATAATTACTCAATTAAAAACATCTAAAGCTAAAGATGTCTTTGGAATAGATACAGTTTATAAAGAAACGTACAGTTTTATCAAACCCTATAACTCACTTAATAAACTTATCTTTTAAGAAAGGGCTATTTCCTGATACCTTCAAAACAGGACTAATAACTCCAATTTTGAAATCTGGTGACTCCGAGCAAGTTAGCAACTACAGACCAATAAGTATTTTACCAGCAATATCCAAAGTGATGGAAAAAGCAGTAGCGGAGCAGCTTATTAGTTATTTAGAAAAAACAGCTTCTTTGTCCAGTCCAGTTTGGGTTTCGTTCTGGTTACTCAACAGAACTGGCTACCTCCTACCTTACAGACAATATTAAAAGATCTTTAGATGATGGTAAGGTAGTTGGAGCAGTGTTCCTGGACTTGAGAAAAGCCTTTGATACAGTGAATCATGACATGCTCTTACATAAACTCAGTACGTATAACTTCTCCAAGTTAGCAATCAGCTGGTTTAGATCATATCTAAAAAATAGAGAACAGTGCGTCAAAGTTAATGGGATGAAATCCAGCCCCCAAACATGTACCATGGGAGTTCCACAGGGTTCCATTTTAGGTCCATTGCTTTTCTGTTTATACATCAACGACTTACCGGACAGTTGCAAATACGCCAAATGCCAGATGTATGCAGATGATGCCATCATCTATGTATCTGCAAAGACTCCACAACAGGCAGCAGAGTTACTGAACAGGGAGATGGAGGGAGTGTCTCAGTGGTTTAAGAATCACTGTTTGACTCTGAACTGCAACAAAACAGTCTCAATGTGTTTCACTATCCGGCGTAAAGTCTGTAACTTTTCAATTGTGATTGATCAAAAGGAAATCCAAAAAGTGGAAGAGTTTAAATATCTGGGTGTCATTTTAGATTCCCACCTTAACTTTGAGGCTCACATTAGGAAAATGTTTAAAACCATTAAGACAAATATAAATTGTTTTCGTCTTATAAGATCTTGTTTATGTGGAAAATCTGCTCAGTTGTACCTTCATGCCATGATTATGTCTCATTTCTCATACTGTGTCACTGTCTGGAGCCAAGCAACTCAATCGGCTTTAAAACCTATGAGGATGTTGTACTCACAAGCACTGAAAGTTCTAGACCAAAAACCATTGAAGTGGCACCACTGTAAAATACTTGATAAATATAACCTATTAAGCTTTGACAATTTTTTAAAATTTTCTTGTTTAAAATTAACTTTTAAATGTATTAATGGTCTTGTCCCTGAGCTGGTGAGCAGAATGATTTTAAAAGTCAGCAGCTCAGGAGTTGCAACAAGAGGTGCAGTTGATGGAGACTGTAAACCTACAAAATACAAAACATCATTTGGTCAATGCTCCTTCTCATTTAAAGGTCCTCATATCTGGAACAGTTTACCATCAGCAATAAAAACATTGACTGATCTTAGAGTTTTTAATTCACAGGTGAAAAAATGGTTGAAACAAAACCAAATCTGTGATCACTGAACCCCATGGGGACAGAGGAACAGCTGTGTGTGTGAGGGAACTGTTTAATCCATTTAAACTTAATTAAATTTTAATTTGATTTTAGATGTTTTTATATAGGGAACTGTTTAATCTTAATTAAATTTTAATTTTATTTTAGCTGTTTTTATATAAAAGTCCAACCAAGGACTGGGTTTGCAAATAATAATAATAATAATAATAATGAATTCAATTTATAACGCACTGTTCATTAGTGAAAATCTCAAAGTGCTACACACATTGAATGCTACACACATTCATACACCGGTAGCGGCAGACTACCATGCAAGGTGCTTTCAATTAGCCTGTGGCTAGAAAACCTTTGTGCAAGACAACGGTTGCTTCGTTTTTAACATGTAACATTGTTTATTGTACTGTCCTTGATCAAATAAACTTGAATGAATGAAAATAAAAAATATATGTTTGTCTTGACTGTGCAAACCTACCCGAGACCCTCCTTCTTTCTGGATTTGTTGGTGAATCTTGAACAACCTTGCAGTGAAATCATCCACTTTGATGGTGCTGTAAAGATAATAAACAGAAACCAAGTTAAAATCCTGACAAATTATTTAAAAACTAATTTTTTAAATAAATAAACTAACAGATATTACCTACCGGTAATATCAATATCATGATATTGTGTTATTTAGTAAGAGATGTTTTTAGTGCATTTATTAAATGCTGGTGAAGATTCTCAGTCATCCAGGACATAATAAATTCAAAAACTGTTCAATACAAAAACAACTGGACTTTATTTGTAACAGCAGACGTTTCGCTCTTCATCCAAGGAGCTTTTATTAAACTCATTTATTAAATCATTTATTAAACTACTTAAAACCTAATTTGCACATTATTCCAATTGTCCTGCATCCTACCTGGCTAAAGCCTTTTGCAGGAAGTCTGCGTCTTGACTGACCCTATCCACCAATGTGTTGTAGTGAGTTTGCACTGCAAGACCCTGAAGAAATGCAGCTTTAGGAACAGGTGAAGGGAAGAGCGCGAATGGAGCATAGGTCACCAACTGCAAAACAAGTTGTAGAAAGTAAGAAAACTATAAAACGGAATGTCAACAACAAAAAAGATGTTCATTACAACACAGTCATGAAACGTGGCACGTGACGTGAGGAATGAATAAAAACAACTGGGCTAAGGTAACAAACACAGGATTAGTAGGGATCTATTTAAAATCCTGTTCCCTAAAGGACACAACTTCACAATGGACATTTCTGTACCATCAGCAGATAACGGCAAAATCAGAATTGAGTTACGCTGCAGTACACATTTTAACAGATCAAATTATTTGCCAGTACAGTAATGAAGAACAAGCCAAACTCTGAAAAATAAAACAAGATCCATTAGATTTCATGCATGTGTATGCAAATCATACCTCAGATGAGTTTGGGTTCTCCTTGGTCCTCATTAGGATTCCCTGCCGGAGCGCTTCATCTTTTGCAACATCTGCCAGTTGTTTTATCAGAGCACTATCCGTCATCACCTCATCTGGTATCCCTTGAGCCATTCTGGATCAAAAATGAGACGCACACAGACAAATTCTTCTAAAACAGCACAACAATTATATATACTGTATATATATAAAAAAATAATTAAAAAAACTCAGTAAAACATCATCATCGGATACCACATTTAAAAGTTTGGATAGTAATAAATAACAAATATACCCCCTGTAGCACAATGAGTTGCTTACATTCTCATTTATTGGTTTTCTTTGACATAATTTAAAAAGGACATATAGCTGGGTTAATGTCTGTATGATGAATTTTTCTTGTAAGATACAAAAAAAAGCCTTTTGACTAATTTTGGTGCATTGTTCATTATGTACACAAAAACCTTATAAACTACTCAAGGTTAACTGTCTGCTTTTGAGAACAAAATCTTAGTGTGAACACAAACCCATGAAGCTTTTAAAAACCAAATAAATGACCTGTTTCTGACTACTGCTGTTACTAAAGTTGGTAACATTCCTGACAAACAAACAAAAAACATTACAGATTTCTTCACGTTTCCTCACTTCAATGAAATGCCATAAACAAGACAAGGTTGACAGGAGACAAGCGAGTTAGCTTGTTAGCTACCTACCTCAGTTAGCTTTAGCTCGTGTCCAACTCGAAAAGTGTCAATTAAATAACTATTACAATAACATTCAGATATAGCTGGTTGCTATGTTAAAACCAGAAAATCTGTTTAGTCACTTCAATACGTAGTTTGAAGCAAACAGTAACGGATTTTAAATGAACAACTAGTGAGAGTATATCCGCATCTGATGCTCTGTTCAATGAACATCGGAATTAAACCGTTACTTAGGAGTTTTGAGCTCTGGCGCCTGAATCAGCGCGACGTTCACAACAAACAAAACTACTTACGTGGTCGATGAAAATATAGTTTAATAAAATGAATAAAAAGAACGCTGATTTCTTATTTAAGTAACGATACTGGAAAAGACACGCTTTAATATAACAGGTTTCAAATGAACTCCCAATTTTCTTGTGTCCGTCTAACGCAGCATTCAATTTGTCCCGGCCCACAGGCCAGTGCTGATTGGTCAGCGTCAATCCGAACCAATCAGAACATGCAACGTCACCAAAACGATGAAAGTTTATGTAAATCAAATCCATGCTGACCAAAGATGAGTTAGCACTTTGGTGGATTTTAAAAATTTCGTAATCTGTGACTGGCTATTTTGTTCGTTCAGATTAGATTAAAGTATAACTGGTTTTTAATTTTTTATGGTATGAAAACAGGGCAAACACAAGCATGTGGTACAAAAACGACAAAACACAGTAAAGTAAGTACTGTACTGTACATAGAGAAATGTATTTTAATTGTTTCACATATACTGTACAACAGTTCGTGTTTAGCTAAAAGTAACTGGGTGTATGTTAGCAAAGTAGCATGTGGAAAGATATTTTCTGATAAAGAAATAGATCAATTATTCTCACAGCCTTGTAAAAAAAGAAGCAATTTGTCTGAACAGTAGAGCTATGCTTTTTATTTTGTGTAAAGCTTTGTCGTCTGTTGCAGAGCAAAAAGGGGAATTGGAAATATTGTATGTCTGTGCATGTTGTGAGCTGGATAGCTTGGTACAGTCTTCCATTTGGTGTGTAGTTTCATCTAGAAGTAAGAAATCTATTACCCGTATTAGTATTCTAGTATTTTAGATTTTTCTACCTGGATTATTGAGCATGCATCAGGGTATTATTAGTATTATTATTATTATTCGGCTATCAGCTATTAACCGAGGTTTGATCACATTACACCAGTTTTACCCTCCCTCCACTGGCTCCCTGTACATACCAACATTGATTTTAAAATTCTCCTGCTAACTTTTAAGTGCCGACATGGCCTTGCACCCTCATTTCTCTCTGAGCTACTGGTACCATATAATAATAATAATAATAATAATAATAATAATAATGAATTCAATTTATAACGCACTTTTCATTAGTGAAAATCTCAAAGTGCTACACACATTGAATGCTACACACATTCATACACCGGTAGCGGCAGACTACCATGCAAGGTGCTTTCCAGTCCTACCGGGAGCAACTCGGGGTTAAGTGTCTTGCCCAAGGACACAACGACACATGGTGTGGGGAACCGGGATTCGAACCGCCAACCTTCAGATCGGGGGACGACTGCCATTACCACTACGCCTTCTCCGGCTCTGAGATCATCTGATCAGCTGCTTTTGATTGTTCCAAAAACAAGATTGAAGCTCAGCAGTGATTGGGCTTTTTCTGTCATGGGCCCTCAACGGTGTATGACTCTGCAATATCGCGTGGACATCGGGGGCAGTTCCCTTGGATTGGCAGACTGGGGTGGTGGTTCCCCTATTCAAAAAGGGGGACCGTAGGGTGTGTTCCAACTATAGAGGGATCACACTCTTAAGCCTCCCTGGTAAGGTCTATTCAGGGGTTCTGGAGAGGAGGGTCCGTCGGATAGTCGAACCTCGGATTCAGGAGGAGCAGTGTGGTTTTCGTCCTGGTCGTGGAACACTAGACCAGCTCTACACCCTCAACAGGGTCCTGGAGGGTGCGTGGGAGTTTGCCCAACCAGTTTACATGTGCTTTGTAGACTTGGAAAAGGCATTCGACCGCGTCCCTCGGGGGGTTCTGTGGCGGGTACTCCGGGAGTATGGGGTACCAGGCCCATTGATATGGGCTGTTAGGTCCCTGTACGACCGGTGTCAGAGCTTGGTCCGCATTGCCGGCAGTAAGTCAGGCTCGTTTCCGGTGAGAGTTGGACTCCGCCAAGGTTGCCCTTTGTCACCGATTCTGTTCATAACTTTTATGGACAGAATTTCTAGGCGCAGCCAAGGTGTTGAGAGGATCCGTTTTGGTGGCCTTAGAATCGCTTCTCTGTTTTTTGCAGATGATGTGGTCCTATTGGCTTCATCAGCTCGTGATCTACAGCTTTCGCTGGAGCGGTTTGCAGCTGAATGTGATGCGGCCGGGATGAGGATCAGTTCCTCCAAATCCGAGGCCATGGTCTTGAGCCGGAAAAGGGTAGCGTGCCCTCTCCGGGTCGGGGAGGAGGTCCTTACCCAAGTGGAGGAGTTTAAGTATCTCGGGATCTTGTTCACGAATGAGGGAAAACTGGAGCGTGAGATCGATAGGCGGATAGGTGCAGCGTCCGCAGTGAAGCGGGCGCTGTACCGGTCTGTCGTGGTGAAGAGAGAGCTGAGTCAAAAGGCAAAGCTCTCAATTTACCGATCGATCTACGTTCCCACCCTCATCTATGGTCATGAGCTTTGGGTTATGACCGAAAGAACAAGATCTCGGATACAAGCGGCTGAAATGAGTTTTCTCCGCAGGGTGGCTGGACTCTCCCTTAGAGATAGGGTGAGAAGCTCGGTCATCCGGGAGGGACTCGGAGTAGAGCCGCTGCTTCTCCACATCGAGAGGAGCCAGTTGAGGTGGCTCGGGCATCTGGTTAGGATGCCTCCTGGACGCCTCCCTGGTGAGGTGTTCCGGGCATGTCCCACCGGGAGGAGACCCAGAGGAAGACCCAGGATACGCTGGAGGGACTATGTTTCTCGGCTGGCCTGGGAACGCCTTGGGATTCCCCCAGAGGAGCTGCTCCAAGTGGCTGGGGAGAGGGAAGTCTGGGCCTCCCTACTTAGGCTGCTACCCCCGCGACCCGACCCCGGATAAGCGGAAGAAAATGGATGGATGGATGGATGGGCCCTTAACTTTGGAAAGTAGACAGGCCGCCTCACCTCCTGTTTTTAAATCTCTGCTAAAAACTTCTGTTTTCCCTTTACACAGTGCAACTTGATTTAGTATTTTATTGCTCCGCACGTTTCTGTTTTTCTTTTGATGCTTAACTTTCGTATTGTAATTTTTATAATTCCCATGAAAATCCTCCCATTGATTTGCCATGTCAAAATCCAAGATGGTCACCACCTTCTATATGTAAACTGGCCACCCCCATCATTAGAGGAGACTGCTTTCTTCTCGTTATATTGCCTAAAAGTATAGTTTCTTCAAATGATTGGGGTGGCTGAAGATTAATCTTTGATTGGCCACTCCCTGGTTGCACCATTGTACCTGGTGGATAAAATATGCTGGTGGATAAAATGTCTTCCTCCACTCGCCAGGATCTGTCACTCTGCGCCACCTTGGACTGGAAATAAAACAATGTACTGTACCTTTGTTCTTATCCAGGTTTACAACACTCATCTCAAAAACTACACACCTTCACATTTCAAATCCTTCAGCGACTGCGTGCCGCTGGTTACGTTGTAAACTGTAAACGTCTAACTGAAGCTAACACTCAAGAACAGATTTTAAAGACACTAAACCCAGGTTGAGACGGTAACTCCTCCCCCAGGCCATTTTCAAAATTTCTCTCAAAATGGGCGTGTAGAGAGTCAAGCAGGGGAGGAGGTTGTGGGTTGTCCTGTGTTCACGCCCCCTCTAGTGGTGAACTCTCACCCCTCCACAAGTTTAGATTTCAAAATGGCGGATAGTCGCGTCTTCAGTAAGTAACAGCCTAAACTTGTACTAAAATAACAGTTCTAAAATGTTGTTGCGTGTATTTAATCACACACAGCTTAAGCGTATGCTTCTGAACACTGAACACATGAAAAACCTGTGTTTAGCTGCATGGCATGAGCAGGGCTGCCAACTTTTCAAAAAGCCAAAGAGTGAGAATCTTGTTTTTGTGTGTGTGTGTGGGGGGGGCAGCGCGGCGGCAGCGCGGCGGCAGTGCGGCGGCAGCGCGGCAACAGGGTTTGATTGTGCTGGTGAGCTTCACCTGGCCTCATCCTGTTGGCTACATCCTACAATAGAAATTGACTGAAAATGACTCCCTACACTCTACTTTATATCTGTGTCAGATTGAAATACTATTTCATATTTGAATATGTATGGAGGACCAAAACTGACATAATTAGAAATAAAAAGTAAAAATAAATATATTAATGGACGAATAAATAACTAAAACATATAAAAACCAATAAATAACTTAAAATGCACCAAATAAAAAAAAGGAAACCTTTCCTGGATCAGCTCTTCTATTGGTCAACAGACAGGATAAAGCAGGATCCACGTGCAGATGTCTGTGCTGCCTCAGTTTAGTTTAAGGTTTAGTTTAAAACAAAAGCACAGGTTTTTTCCTGTTTGTTTTGTTTTAAACTAAACTTTAAACTTTAAGTGCATATATTCATTTAATGGTCTATTTATATATTTCTGCTTTTATTTCTAATAATGTCAGTAAGTCCTCCATAAATGTTAGTATTTACCACCTTTTTGACTGTGTTTTAACTGTTACTGTACATTGTATGAAGAGCATTTTATGATGTAGGTTTAGTCAAAAATGACAAGAGAAAAGTTAGAGACATTCTTTATTTTCCAGTGGGTTTAGCAGAAAATGTACATATCAACAGCAAAACAGCAACAAAACATAAATACAGTGCCTAAATGGTAAGAAGAGTTGAAAACAATTGAATTTTAAGTGTTTTGAACTGTGTGTTCTTCACACAAAAAGCTGGGAACAGCTGGAATTCCTCAAGTGGTCAGAGGTATAAGTAATAATTGAGAGGCTATTTCTACTGTGTTCTTGGTGTTAAAAAATAAGCTTTACCTTATCTTTCCATATTCTCCATCATCTAGCAACTTGTTCAGCTTAGCCCTGGTGGTGAAGCCAATGTTCAGCTTTCTTCCTGCCAAACAAATAGAACTAACATAAATACTGTGTTATGCTAATGATCAGAGAGACATATTGGACATATTGGACAAGAAGTCATGTGCTGTTGGGCTACTGGGAAAGTCCATCCATCCATCCATCATCTTTACCCGTTTCTTCCATTTTGGGTCACGGGGGTCGCCGGTGCCCATATCCAGCAATCACAGTGCAAGGGGCAGGGTGCACCCTGGACAGGTCGCAAGTCCATCACAGGGCCACATATAGAGACAAACGAGACAAACAACCATTCACTCTCTCACTCACACCTAGGGACAATTTAGAGTTACCAATACCAATTTGGTCTGTGGGAAAGTCATTCTTAATAAAATTAATAAAACTTAGCAGGTTTCTCATCAGGAGGTGACACCATATTGGGTTCCCCCATACTCACTTGTAATATTAGGTATCAAAAATAATCATGAATGATTTTCCAACACTTACCTGGTAAAGGGTTTGCCTTTTCTTTAAAGGGAAAGTCACGAGCCTGTTCACAGCCCTGCAGGGCTGTTGGCAGCATGAATTCTTCGCACACAGCTTGCGAATGAATTTAAACATCTGCAACACAGACATTTACAAATGTAAGACAGTGGGTAAAATGTGTTGTACAAACTCCCGGGGCGTCGTCACTACACAAACAAAAGGAACCTGGAGTTTCCACAAACATTAAAAGAAACATTTCTAATAACTACTAGATAAACTTTTCTGCTAAACAAGAAAAATATTATAAATATGATACATTTTGATCAAATTAATTAAACAACAACCCTGTTACACGACACTGGTAGTGGTGCATTACCACCACGAACTGCTGAGGAAGTGGACTGAAACAATGCAAACAAACAAACACATTAATTAATTAATCATTATTTTACAGGTTTGACTCGAACTTGATCTGATCTTAGTCTAAAAGAAAGATGAAAGGTGGTGGGCCGTGCATTATTATATATATTATATATCAAGGACTGCCAGGCCTTTAATTGTGTCCAGCATCAGAACAGCTGAAGTGAACAGGAGAGGACAAACATGTCTCCTGTTTCTGCAGATGTTCAGCTGACCAACATCTGGCTGCAGTGGAGAAACGTTCAGGAAGTAGAAACTTGAAGAGGAAGTAGAAACTAATTCTCTCCTGGACTCTGTGTCTGTTTGAAGCTCAGCAACGTTCTTCAGAGTCTCCCACTCTGAGTGCAGCCTCTCAAACGTTGGTTCTGCTGAGTTCTGTCCACAGAACCTGCTCCACATCTCAGGTCCAGATGTTCCACTCAGCTGTAGGAGCTTCTAACGGCCCTTAAATCCCCACAAACATGAAGAGGAGAGAAGAAGAAGAACATCCAGGAAGATGTTTCTCTGAACTGACCAACACTTATAAACTGATAAATTATACTATACTATAAACTGATAAATTAAGTAGAATTATTCATTAGTTTGAAGGTTATCATTGGTTGAACAAACTGTGAAATAAGGGGCAGATATAATAAGATTTCATCTTCTTTCTGCTCCTTTCATTTTATCCTACTTGTATTCTTGTATCTGATGAAACTGTCTTGTATTGTTCCTTTAAAATGAATGAATAAACATAAAATCAAATCAAACACTTGACTCACAAGAAGTCCACATGCTTCAGTGAGACGTGTGGAGAAGTTCAGGTGTTTGCAGAGTTCCTGCTGAAGTCCTGAACTCAGCCTCTGTTCTAAAAGTCTGTCACACAGTTCATGTTGAGATGATTTTTAAAGCTTCAACATGTTCCTGTCACTTTCTGTCCACACCATCTGAACACCTCCTCATTTCAGGAAACATCCACCACAAAGCTTCACTGAGCCTTCAACAACTACATCTCCCATGAGGCAGCAGCTGCTGGAGCTAACGCTCATGGGAAATGTAGTTCAGCTTCATGTTCCTCTTCTGAGCTCATGACAGAGTAGTTTGGATCCATCTATGCATTTTCTTCAGCTGCTTTTCTCTGCAGCGTCAGGATCAGTTTGTAAAAATAATTCTCGTTTGTGAAACTGAACGCTGAGCTGAAAGAGTCTGCTGAAACCAGCCGAACAAGCTGAAGCTGATACACAACATGAGCTAAAAGATGAACACTAGCTGAAAGAGTCTGCTGAAACCAGCCGAACAAGCTGAAGCTGATACACAACACGAGCTAAAAGATAAAAAAGATGAACACTAGCTAAAAGTTAAAGAAGAGAATCACTTGCTAAAAGTTAGAAGTAGCTAAACTTTAGCTAAAAGGTGAAAGTAGCATAGAGATTGCTAAATGTAGCAGAAGGCTAGCTAAAAGCTAAATAAAGCAAAAGCCTAAGAGCTGTTACATTTCCAGACGTTTGCCTGCATTCACCTTGTTTAATGTTCAGATGATTTTTAGCAAATGCACTGTCTTACTTGTGTGTGATAATATATTGTCTAAGGCACTCACATGATTGCATAAAAACTTGATTATAGCACATAAAAACAGTTGCGATTTATACCATTTGTAAAATAGTTTCAATCAGTAAAGTATATAAAAGCATAATATTCTTCACTTTCCCTCTCTGCTCCATCCACCTCGTTTTTCCTGTTTCATGTTTGATAATGTTACAGACTCACCTCCTCTTTCTTTTTCTTCAATTTGCCGCACACACCGAGCTCTTGCTCCGTGAGTGACTTTCTGCTTTGCAAACTGCAGGTAACATGGAAGGTTGGAGCAAAAATACGGACTGATAACAACAACGTGGATTTTCTTGTGCAAAACACCAAGGGTTGTGGTGAAAACGTGGAGCGGACTACTGTATTTTCCCAATACGGAAGTGGAACGGAGTTGAGATTTTGAGTGACGTTTGTCAGTTTCAGCGTGAGAAATATGAATGCGGCGTGAGAGCGTGTGAAACCACTCGGATGCGTGTGTCTCACGGTCACTGAGTGAGAGTTGGCAGCCCTGCATGAGGTGTACGGTTGTGTTTTTGTCTTTGTTTGGATCACAACGGAGTTGTAGTCCAGCTGCAGTGACTTTAATTCACCACATCTTATTACTTAGCACATTACAAAAGTAACGTTTCATAATATATTTTATTTTAAAATATTGATTTCATCTACCCTCGTTTTTTTGACGTTTTGGCTTAATTTTAATATGCAACCTAGAACTGAACACACGTTGTTTTTTGAATTGACTATAAATTAGCACTAAACAGTGGTAAAATATTTTATTTGTTTTCCAAAGATCCGTGTTTAGAAACATTCTATAAGCTTTTATGATATATTTGTTAGGACGTGCATACAGTATATGTTTAACAGCTGGTAAGATTTATGAGAAATTATATTTTTTCAATGCAA
Organism: Garcialebias charrua; assembly: GCA_038048925.1. Classification (NCBI taxonomy): domain Eukaryota; kingdom Metazoa; phylum Chordata; class Actinopteri; order Cyprinodontiformes; family Rivulidae; genus Garcialebias; species Garcialebias charrua. Next base: position 18,848 of record JBBPBX010009910.1, read on the forward strand.
ACCAAACAAATTGCAATGAATTTAACAATACTGTATCCTTTCAAATGTTTTTTTCAGAGAACTGTGATGACTCAAGCACCCATGCAGCAGCCACGCAGAGTAAGACGATCCCATGATGATGCAGAGTCTCGGCCAGAGACCCTGGTGTTTGTTTGTGGCTGGCAGGTGCAGCATCTTGAAGGTGGTTGGGACTGCTTTCTCTTCTGTCCACTGCATCCATACAGACGAGCTGGAGGTGGTGTCCCCCGTGTGACACGACACAGAAACTTTTGTTGTTTTGAATTAACTTACTGTTAATAAAATGAATCATAAACAACTAGTTTTTGTAATCAATTTCTTTCTTTACAGACCTCTGTATTGATAAATACATTTCCAAGTCATGCATCAAAGTCAAATTTAAAAGTCAACTTTATTGTCCAAACTGCAATATGTACAGAACATACACAGGATTGAAATTGCATTTCTCTCAGATGCATGCATAATTTAAACAAACATTTAATAAACATGTTTACATCATCAATTTTTACAAAGTAATGTTTAAATTTAATATAAATTATAATTGTTTCAGGTGTGCAAATATTAAATATTGTAAAACAAAAGAAACAAAGTGCAATAATCAATTAGAGTAATCCAAATTGGACATTATTAAAAAAGTTATAGGAAGCATAAATTTTTAAACGTTAAAATTTAAAAGTTTCCTGTACTTGAATTTATGACTTATAAAAAAATCCCTTTCTGACATAGGTTATGGCCAGATGTGAACAGGTGGGTGTGTACACCTGTGTTACAGACCACCCAGGTGCCCAGTCCACACAGGGTTAGAAGAAAACAAATAATAATTTAACACAAGCACATAGTTATTTACATAAAGGGTATCCTATTCTAAAAGAAGTTCACAGAACCAGATGCGAAGTGCCAAATGTGTGACATGTATTTCAAATTCAGCGGAAGATGATGCAGAGTCTCGGCCAGAGCTGCGTCATCTCTTGAGACCTCCATCCACGACAATGTTGGGTGCAGCTGAGACCTTGGTGTTTGTTTGTGGATGGCAGGTGGACCATCCTGCGGGTGGAGCATCCTGAAGGTGGTCTCGAGTGTTTGGGACTGCTGCACGGCTCAGATTCCCTGGATGTGGAACGCCTCATATGGAGCTAAAAAACAACAACACATTTTTAATCACCTTATAAAAACATTACTGTTCTATCACTTTGTTGACCTGTCAAACATCACTTTGTTGACCTGTCAAACAGATGACCCAGTGCAAAATAAATACTGCTGCACAGATTATTATTATTATTTTACAAATACAGTACCTTGATCCACAACATTATTTGCAACAAAAGAACGCAGGTGCTGTGCGAATTTCTGTTCCCCCGTGAGAATCTGTTCCCCCTGTGTCGGGAGCGTGCACCCTTTCTCTCAAATAATGAAAAAACAACAACAAAAACCCAGACATTAACTATCAAAAAATAGCAGCTAGAAATAATTTTTCTCCAGTCATATTTTTAATTTGAATGAGATTTAGCCTACCACAAAGCCTACACTTATCTTTGCAGGAAGTTTTCTTGTCCTCTATCAGCTGCTTCCAGCCTTCTATATTAGTAATAAAAATTATAAATAGGCTATATATGATGTGTTGGTGGCTGATACTTTGTATTTGTCAGACTAGATTCTGTCGGAGATAAATAAATAAAAAACCTGTACAGTAGTCTACACCCCACACTCTAGACCAGGTTTATTTATTTAGTGGAGGTTTTATATTTATTTATCACCAGGAGCTGTCGATTAAAATGAGCTATAACTGTGACACGATAGTGTGGACTCGTTTCAGAACTCAGATGCGCCTCACGGTCGGATCCCGACACAGGGGGAACAGATTCTCAGGGGGGAACAGAACTAACGTTGATCAGCAACAGATAAAAACGCCACGACCCATGTGGGGCCACGAAGCAAAGCTGCAGGTCGCAAACACACAGCACATGAAGAAACACGTCATATACTCAAAAGATAAATTATGGAATGAAAGGTGTAAAATGGTACTCACCTCCAAACGGATTGTACCCTGATGGTGTAAGGGTGGGTGAACATCAGTTTGAAGAGCTATTCTTGGAACAGCTTCACTCATCAATGCTAATGCTATGTTGCTAATCGCTAATCCAACCCCTGAACTCTGGAGGGGGAGTGACCTTCTCGGGGGAGTGGCTCCACTTTTATATTAAGGCAGGAGACGATGTGACGTCACAACGTAGCAGACATGTCACAACAGAGAAATTGAGCTAATAGTAAAATTAACGTGCAATAACTTCTGTTCAACCCATAGGGCTACCGTGAACACGTTTTTAGACCAAATATTGCCGATTTTAACTAATACGCACAAATACATGAAAATTTACACAGAAATAGTGCTCTGAAACTTTTTATACACATTCTAGGGAGTTTATCAGCTAAAAAAACATAAATTTGGGTTTAGTCGCTCTTTAAGCGAGTTCGTTCATTGTGACGACCCCCTGCTGAGGGGAGCTGCTGAAAGACAAAAACCTAACTTAAATAGAAAACTTAATCAAATGTTCCCCTAAGACAAGCCTGTACATCTTTAAAGTAATTAAAATATAACAAAATGTTGTAAGATGTGCTATCATCAGTAAATAACTGATTGCCTCCTAATAGTCTACTGTATATGCCATGGACATCTGTTCTAGCACTTTGAGATTTTTATTAATGAAAAGTGCATTATAAATGGAATTCATTATTATTATTATTATTATTATTATCACTTCCATATTTTTTAGCAACGCTGAACCCTTCCGGTTTGCAGGCACCACAGTACATGTATTAGTAATGGCGTTTTTCACTTGGTCGCTGCAGGACTTGCCATCAATGACGATTTTTATAGAATTATTCAGACGTCCTCGAAAGTGCCAACATGTAAAATGGACAAAGGGTTTAAGCTATATGTGTCCAGTTTCATAAAGGTCTTTGATGGTAAATATTGTTTTTGAGTTCACCAAAATGCCTCATATACATCTGACGTAGCCAATCTTACAAAAGTGTTTTCTAAACATTACGGTATGTGTCTAGCCAAGGTCTTATTCTTACAGATTATTATTCGATTATTGTTGGGTTTGAGCAGATTTATCTGCATCTGGATCTTTGCTACTTATTAAAACTCACTAAAAACAAATGGGTCCTGCAGAAAAACACTCTGTGATGCCACATTCAGTAATATCTAGAAACCAGAAAGTTCTTCAGACTCAAGAGGGAAAATGCACAAGAAGTGGAACTTGAACAGTCTGTCTTGGTTTCTGATCATTATTCCAAAAAATGTCACGTAAGAATTATTCAGTTTTGAAGCAAAAGTTATTTCAACTCAAGCTGCAAAACTTAAACTTCAAAGTCAAAAGTCAAAGTCAACTTTATTGTCAGAACTGCAATATGTACAGGACATACACAGGATTGAAATTGCGTTTCTCTCAATCCCTCGGTGCAACAGTAACCATCCAAACACTAAAACACTGAAACATTTAATAAACAAAAGCATAAAAAATAGTAAAAGTGTAACACTGTCCTGAGTTTTTGCATAGTAGTATAAAAGTATGAAAATTTACACCAACACTAAAACACTAAACATTTAATGAACATAAGCATAAAATGAAATGATAAAAGTGTAATACTGTCCTGAGTTTTTGCATAGTAGTATTTAAAAAGTATTAAAAGTATACAGGGAGTCCTCGACTTACGAACGAGTTCCGGACCTAAGGACCGTTCGTAACCCGATTTTGACGTAAGTCGGAACCCATAGCACGTGCATTCGTAAGTCCGGATTTTCGTTCGTAAGTCAGAAATTGTATGCTAGCGCTGCGCCAAACACCCGTATTTCAACACAAACGTACTTACTGGTTCATAAACATGCACAGAACTTTGTTTACAAACGATTAGCTAACACACTTTCATCTAAAAACACCTAAAACACATACCAGTGCTGTATTTAATGTACAACTGTACTGTTCGTAAGTCCGTTCATAAGTCCGAGTTGCCGTAAGTCGAGGGCGCCGTAAGTTGAGGACTCCCTGTATCTATAAAATAAACTGAAGGTTCTAGCAGACATTTGCAAAGAGTGGCAAAGCAGCATATGAGTTAATGTACACAGTATATGTATGAGGTAGTTGATGTTGGTATAGAGGCAAACTTGTTAGAATAAGTTCAATATCTGAAGCAGGGAGAGGAGCACTCGTCATCCATTTCAGAAGGTTTATTTTACCCACATGTAAAGTAAAAGACCACGAGCCCTGGGCCATTGTCACCTTACCATGCGGTCACACATATAATGGCACTGAGTGTAGCACTTTGAGATTTTTGTTAATGAAAAGTGCGTTACAAATTAAATTCATTATTATTATTATTATTATTATTGAGTGTAACAGAAAACCAATCTTCAGAGCTCGGCTGCACCTCTAGGAGTCATCACCATCAACAAATGGGAAGCCCTACGCTATCATGTGACCCAGCTCTCAGCCAATAATATCTCGCTATCTTGTGTTCTATAATGGATGGTGGGTGAATGTTGGAAGTTGTAGGCATGTAACTAAAACTACATTTTCTACCGGAAATAGAATCAGATCGTGTTTAAACAAAACAGGAACGAAACATAAGCATATTATGCTTATGTTTATTAAGCATAATATATTAATGAAGTTAATATATTATCTGATAAAATTATATTTCAAGCTGAAGTCAAATTTGTTAAATATCAGACATATAAACTCTTTATATTCAACAGATGTCTGCTATATGGTTTTATGAACCTCACTGTTTGTAGCAGCTTAAGAGACGTTTTCTTCCACTGTACAGGACTCGACAGGAGGAGATGACGACGAGGGAACCGGTCAGGTTTGGATGTTTGTGAGAATTGGACACCATTGCTACAGCCCAAACACGAGGGAAGGAATGAGGAGACTAGAGCCAAAATCATTCATTCAACCTTTATTTAGGCAGGTTAATCCCATTGAGCCTCGAGGACTCATTTACAAGAGAGACCTGTCTACAAACAAAGAATGATGACAACAGTAACAGCAGATTTTCCTTGGACAATCAACAATAGACAATCATAAGATAGAAACCTGGAGGTTATGAATACGATATAACCAATGTTCCCTGAGGGAGGGAAACGAGGTACAACACAGTAGTATGGGGATTGCGCCCTCGCGAGACCAACCTGAAGAAGTTTCTTTCAACACGCTTGTCAAGGCAAATGAGACTGCTGCATACTCAGGAGGCCCCGCCCTCCTGGCCTATAAATATGCAGCATGGTCAATGAACATAAAAAAACAATAGACAATCCTAAGAGAGAAATACAGTTTTTTTTAACAAGTTAAAACAACAATGTCAAAGTAGCAAAACAGACAGATTATTAGGCAGATGCAGAAAATCAAAAACAGGAACATGTCTGCATTGGTTTTTGCCAGGAGTCCAACAGATTCTTAAAACCATTTAGAGAGGTCAAGGTCGAGAGCTTCAGATCTTTTTGTAAGATATTCCAGGAAGCAGGAGCAGAGTAGGAGAAGGCCCTTTTTCCAAGTTCAGTCCTCACTGACGGAACACTGCAGGTAGTCATGTCCTGAGAGCGCACGCTGTAGCTGCACTCACGCAAAGACATGTAGGAGGAGATGTATGAGGGCAGCAGACCAATAAGTGATTTTAAGATGAAAATGTACCAGTGGGAGAGTCTGCGTGAAGATAATGATGTCCAGTTAACCAGTGAATACAGGGTTCAGTGGTGGGTATGATAATCACAGACAGTTATGAACGGGGCCGACCCAAGCCATAAGCAAACTACGGTAAGCAGGTGCTTAGGGCCCCGGGGCCACTAGGGGCCCCCGTAAGTGGAATAATAATAATAATTGGTAATGATTTCTATATGGTTATACTGTACACCCAGGAAGAACTGCTTGGACCGACTTCCTATTTGAAAAAAACATCCCTTTTAGGTTTAGTTTTTGCAAATTGTTGCATACAGTTACACAGTTTTAAGAACTAATTATTCAAATTTAATTATCTTTTTAAAATCATTTTACATGATTTCAAGTAGTTGTTCATTTACATTATTAAGTATTTCCTTGATTGTAATTTTTTTTTAATTTAGTTTTGTCTGTTATTGCACAATTTAATATACAGTATATATTTTGCATCTAATTTATTTCTGTTGTTTGTTGTTGATCTTGCACTACAAATTATTTATAAAATTACTGTTGCAGTTCTTTGGAACCAAAGATATTAAACCAGATTACACTTTTGCTGTAAAATACATTGCATGTTGTTTTTTTGATGTTGTTGTTGTTACTTTTAGTACCACTATACATTTAGGATAATGTCAACAGGGCTGTCAGTTGCAATGAGTTTATGTTAGGTGGGTGATCTGATCATCTGACTGTTGATTGCAGTAATCCACATTACTGTATTAGCAGAAACAGAGGGCCCCAAACCAAATTGTGCTTGGGACCCTGTGGAAGCTTGGGCCGGCCCTGGTTATGAATCGTGCACCATGATAGACAGCATCCAACATCTGTAGGGTGCTTGTAGGAGTGTCCATGTAGATAATCAGAGTCAGAGTCAGAGAGTCTTTATTGTCATTTGCACCGCATGTGGTACATGTGATGAAAACGAGATTATGTACACGGGGTCCCAGTTACATCCAACAACAAATGCAAGAGAAAAACAGTAATAACATCTAGAATTAACTAAGAAAAACATCAACTAGTAATACACTAAGCCCTAATATAGTGGAAAAACATCATTATAAACAGCAGCACGAACATGGACATAATGTCACCGTAATCAATGGAGGGAAGGAAAATCATAGTTGCAAGGCATTTCCTAGCATTAAATGTTAGACATGATCGGTTTCTGAAAAAGAAACCCAGTTTAACTTTCAGTTTCTTTACTAGGTTTTCCACGTGGAGTTTAAAAGAGAGATGCAAATCGACCAGGATACCCAAATATTTATAGGAATCAACAAACTCAATAGGGTCACCATTTGAGGATAAAATCAGAGGAAGAACTGCTGGGATCGACTTCCTATTTGAATAAAGCATCCCTTTGGTTTTATCAGCATTTAGGACAAGTTTGAGACGGAACAAATCTGACTGGATTATGTCAAAAGCGGATTGCAAAAGCTGGAAAGCCTTAGCAACTGTTTTTGTTAGGGTCCTGGCTCAGGGACCATGGAAAGAACCCATTTGCAGACAGGACTCAGGAGGCAAAGTACAAAAATAAATAATTTAATTGTTGAAACAGAAAAAAGGCTGACAATGGCAGCATAAACTTACATAACTCAGAGAACAGGACTAGGATGAACCCAAAACGATGACGAACCGACAAAGACAGGATTTACAGAGGAACTTAAATACACACAGGCAGGGCTTGCGACAAAAGTGAAAATAATCAGACTAATTGGAGCACAACACCAGGAAGGACCAGAGTGAACACTTGGGGAAGTAATAAATAACATAACAGACCAGGGCAAGGGAACTAACTAAAACATGTAACATGAATAATTAAACTGGGGCCGAACAGGGAATTAAACTAAACAGGAATTTAACTAATCTGGAGCAGGACAGGGAAATAAACTAAATCTGAAATAACTAAAATGGAGCAGGATTGGTTGAAAGGAAAACACATGGAAAGTCCAGGAGAGGGAGCCAACCTCAAAGTGGGAACAAAGAGCTGACTAAACAAACAGAACACAGAAACAAAAACAGAAAACTTAGCAGGGCAAGACAAAGACACTAGACAACTGAGAGGAGACAAATAACTAAATTAAACTCAAGAGAAGACTAAAAAACACAAACAGACAGATCACAGAAACACCAGACAACAGAAGACTGACAATGACAGAACCTCCCCCTCAAGGGACGTCACCAGACGTCCCTCAAAGCACAAACACAAGAAAAATACAGAACGGGCGGGAGGATGGGGGAAAACACAAGGACGGAGGGCCAGAACAAACTAAACAAAAACCGACAGGGCAAGACCTGGGCAACGTTCAAAAACAGAAGAGTGGCCGGGCGGGCGGCTGACCGGGAGGCCGTCCATCGCCAGGAGCCAGGTCAGGCGGTCGACCGGGAGGCCGTCCATCGCCAGGAGCCAGGTCAGGCGGTCGACCGGGAGGCCGTCCATCGCCAGGAGCCAGTCCAGGCGGACGTCCGGGAGGCCGTCCCGCACGAGGAGCCTTGGAGACCATAGCAGACAACACGGGGACCAGAGGAACTGCAAACGGCGAAGATGAAACCCTAGGAGCCGCAGACAACGAAGGCGAGGCCACAGGAGCCGCAGACGACAAAGGCGATGCCACAGGAGCCGCAGACGACGAAGGCGAGGCCACAGGAGCCGCAGACGACGAAGGCGAGGCCACAGGAGCCGCAGACGACGAAGGCGAGGCCACAGGAGCCGCAGACGACGAAGGCCAGACCTCAGGAGCCGCAGACGACGAAGGCCAGACCTCAGGAGCCGCAGACGACGAAGGCCAGACCTCAGGAGCCGCAGACGACGAAGGCCAGACCTCAGGAGCCGCAGACGTCGAAGGCCAGACCTCAGGAGCCGCAGACGTCGAAGGCCAGACCTCAGGAGCCGCAGACGTCGAAGGCCAGACCTCAGGAGCCGCAGACGTCGAAGGCCAGACCTCAGGAGCCACGGACGTCGAAGGCCAGACCACAGGAGCCACGGACGTCAAAGGACAGACCTCAAGAGCCACAGACGTCGAAGGCCAGACCTCAGGACAGCAGAAGACGTGAGGAAGGTCCTCGAGGACCCACTCGGCACAGAAGAGGTGAGGAAGGTCCCCCAGGACCCCCTCGGCACAGGAGACAGGAGGAAGGTCCCCCAGGACCCCCTCGGCACAGGAGACAGGACGAAGGTCCCCCAGGACCCCCTCGGCACAGGAGACAGGACGAAGGTCCCCCAGGACCCCCTCGGCACAGGAGACAGGACGAAGGTCCCCCAGGACCCCCTCGGCACAGGAGACAGGACGAAGGTCCTCCAGGACCCCCTCGGCACAGGAGACAGGACGAAGGTCCTCCAGGACCCCCTCGGCACAGGAGACAGGACGAAGGTCCTCCAGGACCCCCTCGGCACAGGAGACAGGACGAAGGTCCTCCAGGACCCCCTCGGCACAGGAGACAGGAGGAAGGTCCTCCAGGACCCCCTCGGCACAGGAGACAGGAGGAAGGTCCTCCAGGACCCCCTCGGCACAGGAGACAGGAGGAAGGTCCTCCAGGACCCCCTCGGCACAGGAGACAGGAGGAAGGTCCTCCAGGACCCCCTCGGCACAGGAGACAGGAGGAAGGTCCTCCAGGACCCCCTCGGCACAGGAGACAGGAGGAAGGTCCTCCAGGACCCCCTCGGCACAGGAGAGGCTCCTTCCTGGGAGGCACCCTCCAAAGACACTGCAGGTTCTGGACCTCCTGCTGCAGGTTCTGGACCTCCTGCTGCAGGTTCTGGACCTCCTGCTGCAGGTTCTGGACCTCCTGCTGCAGGTTCTGGACCTCCTGCTGCAGGTTCTGGACCTCCTGCTGCAGGTTCTGGACCTCCTGCTGCAGGTTCTGGACCTCCTGCTGCAGGTTGGACCTCCTGCTGCAGGTTCTGGACCTCCTGCTGCAGGTTCTGGACCTCCTGCTGCAGGGACTGGGTCTGGAACTTGTACCGTGGTGCTTGTCCTCATAGTCCTTATGAAAATCAAAATTTGTTGGTACTCAGGGAGTTGGGTCAGACCAGGTTGAGATAACAAGAACTCTTCTGCGAGGGAAAGCAAAAATTTAGAGCAGTCTGGATTATTTTGAGCAGAGGTGATGAAATTAAGCAAAGTTTGATTTATTGATATGTAGTCATTGGTTTGGAGCTGGAGCGTGTGTGACCCAGTCTCGCCGGACTGAGCATGAACAGCTGGGCGTGCCGGAGGTGTGGCATCGAGCTCCGTCCTCACCGGAATCCTGGGAGGTGAGGCAACGGGGACCGCCCCCACAGCGACATTGGAGCTGGGCACAGGGGACTCAGTCTCGCCGGACTGAGCAGGACCAACTGCATGGACCGAAGGTGTGGTGGACCCTCTCCGGGTCTTCCGTTTTCCTCTCTTACGGCGACGTTGTGAGTGGACCACGGGGGCAAGCCAGAGTTCGTCCTCTGACTCTGCGTCCTCACCCGACGTCCACCCGGAGTAAGTCGGCACGGGGGCTGAGGAAAAACTGGACCTGGGTGTTGTGTGGCTACCTTTAGTCCTTCTTCTCTCCTCCTGCAGCAGGAGAGGTGAAGGCAGAACCTCCACTGCCTGGCTGTACTCCGTCAGGTCCAGGACGGGTTTAGTCCAATAGGTACCACATCGGATGGTGGTTCTCCTCATCTTGAAGAAAACTCAAACAGGTGAGCAAAAAACAAAAACAAAAAAAACTCAGGAGAACCTGTCTGCTGGGCTCAGAAACTGGTCGGTTCGTACTATTAGGGTCCTGGCCCAGGGACCATGGAAAGAACCCATTTGCAGACAGGACTCAGGAGGCAAAGTACAAAAATAAATAATTTAATTGTTGAAACAGAAAAAAGGCTGACAATGGCAGCATAAACTTACATAACTCAGGGAACAGGACTAGGATGAACCCAAAACGATGACGAACCGACAAAGACAGGATTTACAGAGGAACTTAAATACACACAGGCAGGGCTTGGGACAAAGGTGAAAATAATCAGACTAATTGGAGCACAACACCAGGAAGGACCAGAGTGAACACTTGGGGAAGTAATAAATAACATAACAGACCAGGGCAGGGGAACTAACTAAAACATGTAACATGAATAATTAAACTGGGGCCGAACAGGGAATTAAACTAAACAGGAATTTAACTAATCTGGAGCAGGACAGGGAAATAAACTAAATCTGAAATAACTAAAATGGAGCAGGATTGGTTGAAAGGAAAACACATGGAAAGTCCAGGAGAGGGAGCCAACCTCAAAGTGGGAACAAAGAGCTGACTAAACAAACAGAACACAGAAACAAAAACAGAAAACTTAGCAGGGCAAGACAAAGACACTAGACAACTGAGAGGAGACAAATAACTAAATTAAACTCAAGAGAAGACTAAAAAACACAAACAGACAGATCACAGAAACACCAGACAACAGAAGACTGACCATGACAGTTTTAGCTCGACAGTAAACAACTGTGTCATCACATCAGCAAAGAAATGTAAGGATGCATCAAGGATGTTCTGACCTACATTACCTATGTAGATTGTAAAGAGGGTTGGTCCTAAGACTGAACCTTGTGGTACAACATTGTTGACTGTTAAATAACTGGAAGAAGTACCATTATAATCAGATCCAAACACCAACAAAAAAGTTGTTCCACTGAGGCACCGAGGACAGGAAGGGATCCACGTGGAAACCCTCAGATGAAGCAGCTCTTCTGTTCAACCATCCACAAAGTTACCTTTCTCTGACTGATTACATGTTTTAAAATCTCCAAGAGCAGTCGAGGAAGCTGTGACTTAAAGCCAGAAGGTGGAATGTTATAATGTAAACAGTGTTTAAATCTTGTGTGTCATTTAGCTCGAGTCTTATACGTTTTCTACAGTAATGTAACATGGTCATCACATTTGTTTTGACTAAAATTGTTAAAATAAAACTGGACTCTGAGCCTGTCTTAAATCAAAATACACATGGTTTGGGTGATAATGCAGTAATAAGAAGACAAAGGCAGAATGTGTTGAACATTTTATTTTCTTACAAGCTTTGGTTCACCCAACCAGTTTACATTAGTGTTAGTGAAGTGATGACGCTACAAAATTTAATGTTCCACAACTGAGGGGGGGGAAAAAAACAATACTGTCCAACTATAAATTTTTTGTGAAAGATGACTGTAGTGTCAGGGTAGTCCTTGAAGTCTATAGGTAGATTTTTACATATCTGCTCTTCAGGTAACAGATCCTAATTGAGCCGAGTACTGTCAATAAAAAGTTGCTGTGATGATCCGGCTGACCGTGGACTGATGGACACCGTACCGGTCCGCAAGGTCTTGTTGCTTGGATCCAAGGGCAAGGTAATTTAAGAACAGGAAGAACTCATCAATGGGCTGCAGGGTATGGGTTGAGGGAGTGGAGTGGATAAATTGACAAATAACACTGAACAACTGGTAATAACTAATAATTCAATCTCAATGTCACTACCTGTGCAATAACCTGTCACACAACCTGTGTAGTATATGTTGATTATGTGCAATATACAGGTAGTCCCCGACTTACGAGCGAGTTCCGTTCCTACGACTGTCTAGTAACACGAAATCTCGTACGTCGGAACACGAAACACGTGTTCTCGTAAGTCCGGATTTTTGGTCGTAAGTCGGAAAATTTATGCTAGCGCTACTACGAACACTCGTTTTTCATCACAAATGTTCATACTAGTTCATAAACATGCTCAGAAACTTGTTTCCAAACGGTTAGCTAACACACTTTCATCTAAAAACACATAAAAGTGCTGTATTTTTTGTATGTTCTTTACAAATTTACTGCTCGTTCGCCAGCTCGTAAGTCCGGAACCTCGTAAGTAAGAGCGCTCGTAAGTCGGGGACTACCTGTAAATATATACAGTATAT
>JBBPBX010009910.1:31558-42752 GCA_038048925.1 Garcialebias charrua
TATATACACAGGGAACCCTCGACTTACGAACGAGTTCCGGACCTAAGGACCGTTCGTATGTTGAAAAAAACGTAAGTCAGATCCTATACAAAAAATTTTTTTTTTTTAAATAAATGAATACATGTACAGTACTGTACAGTCACCAAGCACTTAGCCTATCCTAACACAGTTTTTAAAGATGAAGGAGTTAGTTGAATTGTCTCCCTTTCACATAAAGTGAAAGTAGCTCCCTTTATGTGAATGGAGCCTGCTGGGGAGACAATTCAACTCACTCCTTCATCTTTAAAAACTGTGTTAGGATAGGCTAAGTGCTTGGTGACTGTACAGTACTGTACATTTATCTATTTATTAAAAATATATATATTTATTTTAAAATTTTTAATGTATAAATAGATAAATGTACAGTACTGTACAGTCACCAAGCACTTAGCCTATCCTAACACAGTTAAGGAGTGAGTTGAATTGTCTCCCTCCTCCCCAGCAGGCTCCATTCACATAAAGGGAGCTACTTTCACTTTATGTGAAAGGGAGACAATTCAACTCACTCCTTCATCTTTAAAAACTGTTAGGATAGGCTAAGTGCTTGGTGACTGTACAGTAGTGTACATGTATTCTTTTATAAAAAAAAATCTTTTTTTTTTTTTACAGTGCGTTCGTAAGTCCGAGTTGCCGTAGGTCGGGGGTGCCGTAAGTCGAGGGTTCCCTGTATATATGTATAGTGTGCATGTTAGCTTATATTACTACCTTGAAATACTTAAGTTCATTCAAATTGATCCTGCTGCATCGTTATATTCAACCATGTTGTTGTTTACTGTCTCTCTTCAGGACATTGTGAATATTATAATTACTTTTTCATGTTGCATGCTTTTAGCGTGGTTTAGTTCTTTGATTTTTTTTTTTTGTGAGTCAAATCGGTCCTTCGAATCCTAAACATTTCATTGACTGTTAACACTGTGTTAACCTGCATATGACAAATAAACACAACATGAACTTGATGGGAGTTCCTCTCAGTCCTTGGTGAACACTGTCCATGGATGGCAGAGCAGCTCATTCATGGCCCAGAAACGCATCAGGAAGTCATATGATGCAAACCTGAATTATTTATTTATTTTTTAATACCAATAAGTGTTCATATTTACCTACACAACATAATTTAAAATAAATTAAATAAAACTGAGAACTCTTTATGAGAGTTATACTTTAAAATAACTTAATTATATCTCAGGAAATGAAATGTTTAATTGAAGTGAAACAGTTCTGGTGTCACATTAAATGAAACTGCAGAGAATATTTCAGAGGTGTAACAGCACTGAAGTTGCTGAGTAAGAGTATACAAAAATCTTTACAGATTAGAAAACGCATGTTAAAATTTAAATATTCTTTTGAAAGTACCCGTATTTTCCGGTGTATAGGTCGCACCTTTTTATGGTTTTTTCAAGGCCTGTGACCTATACACCGGTGCGACCTATATATGGCTTGTTATCACTTTCGGCAAAACAAATTTTTAAATCCAGCTCATTTCACAATTACGTTCATTTATTAAGGAAAAGTTCAGCTCAGACACATATTTGCTATAATTTTTATCAAACAAATAATTGTTTTTAAGTGTTAATCTTCTTAAAAGCCTTGCTGTGCGCTCCTGTGGCAGACATTTGCAGCAGAGCTAAACGTAGGTGCGACCTATCTAGGGATTTTTCCAATCTATTGGTGATAATTGGACAATGCGACCTATACACCGGTGCGACCTATACACCAGAAAATACGGTATGTAGTTGCAAACTTATAGCAAATCACTCATTACTTCAACACCAAATCCACAAGTGCAGGGTCCGGAGCCGAGACATAATTGTTTTTTTTTACCGAGGTCTGCGGCTGGTGTGTAGCTCTCCTCCTCGCTGTCCTCTTTGCCTTCTCTCCTAAACCCCCGGTCGTGCAAGTGGAAGGGAGAATTCCACTGGAACAATGCAGGTACAGCTACCTTTTTTTAGCCACGGTCTTCTCGTTTCTGACCCTGGCTCTTGAATATCGTGAGGTATGAAATGCCGGCTACAAACCCGGATGTTGGCTATAATAGCTAAGTCTTCCCTGCAGTTAGCCACGAATTGTGGCAGGAAAATGAAAAAAAAAACTACCGGTAAGCACTCTATTGTACCTGCTATTCTCTGGACGCAGCGGCACACAACAAAATTCAGTTGTATACCAGTAGCACAGAGATATTTTAACTTCTGTGTCTTCTTTGCGGTACAACTCTTGCAGCTACCGCTAAAGACAAACAAGAGCAAGAGGCAACTGGAAGTGATCCACGTGTCCTAAATTTAAACGGAAGTACGTCACTACTACCCATGGCATATAGGCTATTGAGAGGCAGCGGCAAAGATGGTTAGTCTCAGGGACAAAATACCCCCATCACCCACTACTTTCGCCAACCACCCCTACCGAACAGATAAACAACCTGTTATTTGTCAAGCACCAAAAAATTTACAGGAAGTAAAAGATGCAGAAATTGAATGGAGTTTGGTGCAATTAAAGTCCCCCCACATACTCGGGTGTACTGTGTGTGCTCCGTGAGCCGTGCGGACTCCGCGTGTACTGTTCGCAGATGGTTGAGACTACATACTTGGCCCAGCTCTGCAGGTAAGGGGCATTTAACTTCAGGAGAAATTGAGATTGCCAATTGGTCATTTGCTGACACACTTGCTGGATTGATTGAAAGGTCGCATCGCTTAATTCTCTCATGAAAAATTCCTTAATTTCTCGCAGTTTCAGTCATGGCATCAATGAATGATGAGTTAGAGACCGCTTGCCTTCTGGCAACAAACCAAACAAATGCCATTAAACCAGACCGTGGATGAAGATGGGGAATTTAATACATTGGTGTCACATACAAAACAGTCCATCGCCGGGCGGGCAGTTTATTGTGTGACACGAGCGCACGTACGTGGTCGTAAAAATTGATCTTTGTGTGGACATGGCCAACGGACGTCCGCTTCAAGTCCGCCTTGAGTACATGCGGACCTGCGCGGAGGGAAGTACACCCGGACTGCCATGGAGTGAAGTACACCCGGACTTCCATGGAGTGAAGTACAGACCTCCATGGAGTGAAGTATGCCCAAGTATTTGGGGGCCTTAGGTCAGCAAGAGTGGGAGTGAGTCATGAGTTCTGAGAGATTTGTGATATTTAGCATGTTTGAGTTTTTTAGTTAAGGTGTAGTTTAGTGTGTATAGTGTAAGTTTAGTCCATTTTGTTGTTAGAGTCAAAACAATGAGACGATCTTTGAATGTGAGGAGGACAGAGCTGCCGAGTCAGAACTTCTGAGACAAAGGAGAGGAGCAAGCAATTGTTTAAACAGGAGGCGTCTGGGTGCAAACCAGACATCAGCGAGCAAGAAGAACATGTCTGCACAGTCTGTTCCGGTGCAATGAGGAAAAAATAAAATAAAACAAGTATCAACAGTTTGTAAAAACATGACCCACATAAATTTCCCATTACAGTCTGACTCTGTGCATGACTGAGACAGCTCTAAAAGACTTGACTATTTTTTATGGGAAAATATTTAAAAATACTATTGTGAAGCAGTTAAATAAGGTGCATTTCTCCCCTGAGAAACATGAATAGCCATAATGTTAAAGGGTTAATACCGTCTTATTCAAATGTTCACAATATGATGCTTTTGATGTAGATCAGATTTCATGATAAAGATAAATTCATTGTGGAAAAAATTCTTTATTAGTTTCTTGAAATGTGTTATCTCTCTACAACAAAATTGATTGACAGTTGCTGCTGATCATGACTTCATAACTCATTTCATGCCTGTGATGCTGGTAAGACATTTTCATCAGTGTTTAAACAGTCTGTGTTCACCAACATTTTCACCACACAGAGCATCTATGTGTTGATGTTGGGACTCCAGCATCCTACTCTGAGCTGTTAGCCTCCTACTCACAAAATTATTAGAAGGATGTGACGAGCACAATCTTTGTATATTCTCTGAAATTACTCATAAAACCTGCATATCCCGAACACCAATAATTTTTACATGATTAGAAGGAAAAGGGAAATCTTTTCTGACGAATGTGTTGATGCTTTAATTTCCAGGGTTGTGACGTCATCACTCCCAGTACCTCCTTCTGACACCGTCACGGTGTGACCCGTTAGGTTCCTGCAGGTTCTGAGTTGTTAAACCAGTAGAGGGTTGTCCAACCCGTACAAACCAGCTTCAACGCCCCTGTCTGAAAATTCTAAACTCTCGGTCCACAGCAGATGACCCACACACTCGTTCATCAATGTTTCTGTCCCCCGCCTGTGAGCAAACACAGAAAAAAACATGTTTTACACTCAACAAGACCGGATCAGGATTAATAACATGATAATGACCAATTGGTGGTTTTGTTTTTTCTTCAACTAACCCAGATAATAGAGGGGGAAAAAGATATGCTTTTTGATCCAAAGCAAATTGGAAACAGACTTCTGAAAGATTCCTCTAGTCAGACCGTAAAACCTCTGATAGGCTACCTGTGCATTTTAATGTTGATTAAAGTCATTTTACTGCTTTTTAGGAACATTTATGGTCTCCTACCTCTGGTTCCGTCATTTTCCTCATGTTCTAAGTTATTGCTGTTTTAAATGATCTTGCGTGTTTTTTTGTTTTTGTTTGCTGGTTTGTTGCTTTTATTTTTATCTGGTATGCTATGGAGAGGAGGGTCTGTCGAATAGTCAAAGTCAAAGTCAACTTTATTGTCAGAACTGCAATATGTACAGGACATACACAGGATTGAAATTGTGTTTCTCTCAGTCCCTCGGTGCAACAGTAATCATTTAAACACTAAAACACTGAAACATTTAATAAACATAAGCATAAAATAGTAAAAGTGTAACACTGTCCTGTCGAACCTCAGATTCAGGAGGAGCAGTGCGGTTTTCGTCCTGGTTGTGGAACACTGGACCAGCTCTATACACCCTCAGCAGGGTCCTGGAGGGTGCGTGGGAGTTTGCCCAACCAGTCTACATGTGCTTTGTGGACTTGGAGAAGGTGCTCGACTGCATCCCTCGGGGAACCCTGTGGGAGGTACTCCAGGAGTATGGAATACAAGGCCTTTTGACAGGCTGCTAGGTCCCTGTATGACCGGTGTCAGAGCTTGGTCCGTATTGCCGGCAGTAAGTAACTAGTTCCCAGTGAGAGTTGGACTCTGCCAAGGTTGCCCTTTGTCATCGATTCTGTTCATAACTTTTATGGACAGAATTTGTAAGCGCAGCCAAGGTGTTGAGGGGATCTGTTTTGGTAACTTTATGATCGCGTCTCTGCTTTTTGCAGATGATATGGTCCTATTGTCTTCAGGTCATGATTTAAAACTTTCACTGGAGCGGTTCGCGGCCGAGATGAGGATCAGTTCCGCCAAACCCGAGGCCATGGTCTTGAGCTGGAAAAGGGTAGAGTGCCCCCTCCGGATCAGGGAGGAGGTCCTACCCCAAGTGGAGGAGTTCCAAGTATCTTAGGGTCTTTTTCACGAATGAGGAAAAATGGAGTGAGAGATCGATAGGCGGATAGGTGCTGTGTCTGCATTGAAGCAGGCGCTGTACCAGTCTATCGTGATGAAGAGAGAGCTGAGTCAAAAGGCGAAGCTCTCAATTTACTGATCGATCTACGTTCCCACCCTCATCTATGGTCATGAGCTTTGGATTGTGACAGAAAGAACGAGATCTCGGATACAAGCGGCCGAAATGAGTTTTCTCCGCAGGGTGTCTGGACTCTCCCTTAGAGATAGGGTGAGAAGCTCAGTCATCCGGGAGGGACTCGGAGTAAAGCCACTGCTTCTCCACATCGAGAGGAGCCAGTTGAGGTGGCTCGGGCATCTGGTTAGGATGCCTCCTGGACGCCTCCCTGGTGAGGTTTTCCAGACATGTCCCACAGGAAGGACACCCAGGGTGACACCCAGGATACGCTGGAGGGACTATGTTTCTCGGCTGGCCTGGGAACGCCTTGGGATTGAAGAGAACAGGTGTTTCAACGTGCGTTCATTTATTATTTATTTCAACGGCTCAAACACAACTGCAATACACCGAAGATACAGCAGATGGCAGCATAACAAAGCTCTCCCATTAACAACCATTGAACAAATTACTGCTTCATATTTCAACACTCCCACTTAATTTTTTACAATGGTATTAAAACACAAGATAGTGCTGAAATAAATTTTAACTCAACTTGCAAGACTAACTTATTGTTAACTTTCCAAAAAACAAACAAACTACAAAGCAAGACATTCTATCACAGATTTACATTGGAAAAAGTCCAATCTTTCTTCTAAAATACTCAAACTTCTGTCTCGCAAGAGGCTTTGTCAAGATATCTGCCTTCATGTCATCGGTTGGACAATACTCTAACTTGACTTCACCATTCTGTACACACTCACGAATGTAATGGTAGCGAATGTCTATGTGCTTGGTTCTTGAATGGTCCACTGGATTCTTTGCAATTGCAATGGCTCCTTGGTTGTCCTCCAGAATCACTGTAGGTTTTGTGACCATACCAAGATCATTCAGTAATCTTCTCAGCCAGGTACCTTCTTGAGCTGCTTGACTGAGAGCAACATACTCAGCTTCTGTTGTTGAAAGTGCAACCGTTGCTTGTTTTTTGCTCAGCCAGCTCACTGCTCCTCCACTGAGTAGAAATATGTTGCCTGTTTGCTGGTGAAGATTCTCAGTCATCCAGGACATGATAAATCAAAAAGGCGTTCAATTCAAGATCAACTGGACTTTATTTGTAACAGAAGACGTTTCGCTTCTCATCCGAGAAGCTTTATCAATTCAATGAACCAGACTGTGTGTGCGTTTGGATTTATAACAGGAGTCACGCACCATCATATGTAAATTGCAAGCTGAGGTAACACATACATGTAAATTGACAGATCACACCTTAACAGTAGGGAGTTCCCTTGAAGTCTCTGACAGCAAACACAACAACTGTATGTAAATTGACAACAAACACCTCACAGCCCAACAACAGAGGTTTCTCAACAAACTTTGCTAGTCTAATTCACAGACAAGACACCTCTGCTCCCATCCGGTGTAAAACGTTTGTGAATCAGTCCCAAAACTGAGTTGTAAGTCTTGGAAAGTTGAAATCTCAGACCTCCTCCTCTGTTAAGAGAAGGTTTTTCTCTCTTAACATACAAAGCTTCCTTCACACCTCTCTCAAACCATCTGTGTTCTCGGTCCAAAATTTGCACATTTTCATCCTCAAATGAGTGTCCCTTGTCAGTGAGGTGAAGGTGAACAGCTGAGTTTTGTCCAGAGGTGGTGGCTCTCCTGTGTTGGGACATTCGTTTGTGAAGTTGAACGCCTTTTTGATTTATGTTGCCTGTTGTTGAACGGCGGTCGTCCTGGTCTCCAGCCCAGTCAGCATCAGAGAAACCAGTCAAATATTTGTCCCCTGAACAGTCATACTTTAGAGCAAGATTAGCAGTGCCCTTTAAGTAGCGAAGAATCCTCTTCACAGCAGTCAGATGTGCAGTATTTGGATTTGCATTGAACTTTGACACTGCACTCACTGCTTGTGCTATGTCTGGTCTTGTTGTCATCGCAGCATACAGTAGACTTCCAACCATGGACTGATATGTGCTTGGATTGACAGGATTACTGACACCATCATCCTTTTTCAGCTTTACACTGATGTCAGCAGGGGTTGCAACAGGATTTGCTTTGTCCATCCCATATTTATGAAGAATCGTTTCAATGTACTGTTTCTGATGAAGAAAGATGCAGTTTTTTGTTTTGTCTTGAATAACTGAGACGCCGAGGATGTAGGACAGTTCACCCAAGTCCTTCATTTTGTAGCGTTCTTGGAGAGCCAGTTTTAACTCATCCATTCTTTCAGTTGACTCTGTAATCAGCATCAGATCATCTACATAAACTGCAATTATCTCCAGCTCCTGTGATGACCTCACAAACACACAGGGATCCGAGGTGCTCTGCTTAAATCCAAGATCCATCATGAATTTTGTGAACTCTTTGTTCCAACAACGAGGAGACTGTTTTAGTCCGTAGATTGATTTTTTTAGTTTGCATACAAGATGCTCCTGACCTGGTTTGATGTATCCCTCAGGTTGTTCCATGTAGATTTCTTCTTCCAGGTGTCCATTTAAAAATGCAGTGACAACATCCATTTGATGTACATGTAAGTTATTCTGGATAGCAAAGGACAATAATGTACGAATTGAGCTAAAACGTACCACAGGTGAAAATGTTTCATAGTAGTCAGCACCATAAAGCTGTGAGTAACCTTTGGCAACAAGTCTGCACTTGTATCGCTCCACTTCTCCATCACTTTGATGCTTGACTTTGAACACCCATCTTGACCCAATGACCTCTTTGTCCTTTGGTAGTTCCACCAGATCCCATGTTTCATTTTCTTCCAGTGACTGGTATTCCAAATCAGCCGCTTCTTGCCACTTTTTTGCATTTGGACTCTTTAATGCTTCTTTCAGTGTGACTGGTTCCATGACAGAACACACATTAGCACAATGATCAACAGTCACCATATCTGCAAACTCGTCATATCCATATCTCTTTGGAGCCCTTCTGATTCTGCTTCCTCTTTGAATAGTTTCATCAACAGTGACGTCATCATCAGTTGTTTCCTTTTCTTCTGTGATGGTAATCACCTCTTTCTCTGGACAGGAAACGTCCTCCTTCTGTTTCCAGTCAAAGTCCGACTCATTAAAGATGACATCCTTTCGAATCAGAATTCTTCTTTTTTCTTCATCAAACAGACGGTATCCTTTTGCATTGTTTGCATATCCCACAAACCTGAGCTTTACAGCTTTCTTGTCGAGTTTTCGTCTTTCAGCGTCTGGAACATGTGCATAAGCAACACAACCAAACACTCTCACATGGCTCATGTCAGGTTTTTTACCAGACCATCTTTGGTAGGGTGTCTCTCGCTTCAGAACAGATGTTGGCAATCTGTTTTGTATGTAGGCTGCTGTTGCTACTGCTTCAGCCCAGTACATGTTTGGTAACTTAGCATGCGACAACATGCTTCTAGCTGCTTCAACCAATGTCCTGTTTTTTCTTTCTGCAACTCCATTTTGCTGAGGTGTATGAGGTACAGACTTCTCATGGTGGATACCTTGAGCCTTCAAATATTCTTCAAACTCATTTGAAATGTACTCCCCACCATTATCTGATCTTAGTCTTGCAACTCTGTGTCCACACTCATTTGAGAATGTTCTCTCAAAATCCTTGAATTTGCTTAAGACTTCACTTTTGTGTTTCATGAAGTAAACCTTACAACAGCGAGAAAAGTCATCAATAAATACCCTGATGCATGCTCAATAATCCAGGTAGAAAAATCCAAAAAAGCTAAGTCTGGTCCTCTGGACATTCAAAAAACAAAAAAACAAAACAAAGCAAAAAATTGTAGAAACGTTTCATCAATAAATGTTACAAAGTATTTTGATCCACCTATGGATTCAGTCTGCATGGGTCCACAGACATCACTATGGATCAGTTGCAGCTTACGTTTGGAACGGATTTTTCCCACTGCCTTACATGGCTGTCTTGTGAGCTTGCCTTCCACACAGGCTTCACAGAAAGGAAGTTCTTTGTCTGCAGAGAATTTCACTCCATTCACCAGATCTTCTAGTTCCTTTAGTTTGGTGGTGTGACCCAAGCGCTGATGCCATAAATTAGCTGTTACTGATGCACTTGATGCACTATGACAGACAGGTGAAGATCCTTTAACATCCAACTGGTACAGTCCATCAGATCTTTGTGTTCCCATTCCTCGAAGCGATCCATCCTTGTCACGTATGTAGCACCGAGATTTTTTGAACTGCACTGTATTTCCTTTTCTTGTAGCAGCTCCCACTGAAAAAAGATTTCCAGACAATTTTGGAACATATAACACATCATACATTGTGGCAGGTTTAGCATCACTTATTTTGAAGGTCATGTTCAATTTAACAATGCCAAAACCTTGAGCTTCCACCACCCTGCCATCACCCAGTTTTACAGATTGTGTTTCTGAAAACTGCTGGTAGTTTTGAAGATTTTCTTTTTCACAGGTCATGTGTTTTGATGCTCCAGAATCAATCAACCACTCAACTTGTCCTTGTCCTTCAGTTAGATTTGCATTTCCTGCAACAAAGGCACTCTCAGAGGGGTTTTCTTCATTTTCACATACAGCATTTTTGGCTTTGTGATTTTTAATTTGTTTTTTCCAGCTTGGACAATTACGCTTTATGTGTCCTTCTCTGCCACACTTGTAACATCTCCATGAACTCTGTCGTTCAGCTCCCACTACTTTTGAATGGTCCTGCATTTCTCTGTGAACTTGTGTTGACATGGCTGATGCACCACCTGATGTAGCAGCACTGTAGTCATCATTAACATGGACTCTTTTTTGCTCTTCATTGATTAATGCTTGCTGAACAAACTGCAATGTCAAACTGTCCATCTTCGTTTCTAGAGCGGTGACAATTGTAGCATAGCTTGGTGGTAAGCTACCCAGGAGTGTTACAATCTGATCTTCTTCTTCAATTACAGCACCTATTGCTCTTAGCTGATCAGTCAGTTCCTTCATTCGTTTTAAATGGTCATTTAAGCTTTCCTTTTCCTTCATTTCACATCTGAAATATTTCTTCTTCAAGAATAGCTTATTAGCTAAAGTGTCTCTTTCAAAATGTCCTTTTAGCATGTCCCAAGCCTCTTTTGGAGTTTGGCAGCTTGTTATTAAATACAACTGGGGTGTACTCACATTCAGCACTAACATGGAAAATGCCTTTTCTCTCCGTCTCTCGAATTCTGCCCGAGCTTGTGCGTTAGCATCCGGAGTTAGCATATCCGTCTCCGTTAGCATGCCCCATAGTCCTTTAGCTTTTAGCAAATGCTCCATCTGAAACTTCCACGTTGCCCAGTTCTCTGGTCCGCTCAGCTTGTCAATAAACAGCTTATCATCCATTGTGAATCCCACAATTCCGTTTATCTGACTCAAAAACTTCACTTACTGAACTTTTTAGCGACGCTCTGGGCCCATAACCTGAAGAGAACAGGTGTTTCAACGTGCATTCATTTATTAATTATTTAACGGCACAATAACAGCTGCAATACACCAAAGATACAGTAGATGGCAGCATAACAAAGCTCTCCCATTAACAACCATTGAACAAATTACTGCTTCATATTTCAACACAT
>JBBPBX010009911.1:15460-26799 GCA_038048925.1 Garcialebias charrua
GAGCTGAGAAAAAGGTGCAGGTGTGAGTGGGCGTGGCAGGATGAGCTGAAGCTGAACTAAAGAAGAGCGCAGGGAGCTGGAAAAATGAAAACAACACTACAAAATGTTTTTTCTACAAACATCAAGTGTGCATGAAATGCAGTATAATTCAGCTTGGTTTGTTACAAAATGTCTGAAAATTACCCATTTGTAAAATATTTATTTATTAAAGACTGCCTTGGGCCAAAGTGCTACACACAAATTATTTTTCTTTCGGCTGCTCCCTTTTCCAGGAGTCCCCACGGTGAAATAATGAATAATGAAATAATGGTCACATGACAACTTGGCAATTGTTTATATGCTGGATGCTCTTCCTGATACAACACAGGCCTCCATTAAAACCTAAATGAATCTCATGATAAGACACCAAAAGACTTCAGAAAGCTAACGCACACATCTTGAAAGCCTGGCTGTGCACTCGGACCAGTTCTCTTTGGGCCCTGCTAAAGGTCAATGGTTGGAGGTGAGCCCGTTAAAGGGGAGAAAAACAAGAAAATCCAGGAGGGGTGGATCTGCTGGAATCTGTAAGTTTCCTGCAACAAACTCATGTCAGAGAAGGTTCAGCTGATGTCCACTTCATTTACTGCCTGGCTGCTCAGGACAGACTACATGCCTGACCAGAGAACCAGAGAACTGTGGACCACATAGAGCTTCACATGTTCAACAATCTGGAGCACAAGAGAAGTCATCCCACTTCCTCAGCTGCTGCTGATCATGAAGCAGGAGATGAGGACTCCATACACCAGGTCTATTCAACAAAACTTCTCAGGGGGCCACAGTTTCTGAAAGCCAGAAACTCAGGGGTCGGACATCCAGCGATTAAAGTAATTTTGTATATAAACCAAGTACTGTACAGTATTACAATGATCTGGTACCCAGGACTGTAAACGCAAACAAGGAGGTCAATAAAGTAAAGATGTAAAATACACAAAGTAACTCAAACCTGAGGTTTAAGGAAACAAGCAGTATAAATACAACACATCCTGTAGTTCCTTAGTTGTTTTGTTGTTCTGTGGTTTGTTTACCTGTGTTCACTCCGGTCACCACGCCCTCCATCGTCTTGTTTCCTGGAAAAGATCAGATGTGAATCAGAGCTGAGGATTTATTAGAAAGAACTGAGAGAAATATTGGACTCCTAAAGGTGTGTTAGCAGTAAGACAGGGACCAAACAACACCTGACACTCTTCATCACTCAACCTCATCATCATCAGTGTCCGAATAAGTGGTTATTCAGACTGGTTTTATTTGAACTTGTCTCAGCTTTAAATTCAAGAATCAGTGAATATCAATGAAGAGTGAAGAAGCTGAGACAAGTTTTGAAGACCACTGAGGTTCATCTGTTTAAAGATGCGTTTTCTGTTGTCCTAACTTCTTTGAAATGAAAAAAACACACACACACACACACACACACACACACACACACACACATATATATATATGCCACCTTACCGTGGTGGAGGGGTTTGAGTGTCCCAATGATCCTAGGAGCTATGCTGTCAGGGGCTTCATGCCCCTAGTAGGGTCACCCAAGGCAGACAGGTCCTAGGTGAGGGACCAGACAAAGTGCAGCCCAAAAACCCCTATGATGAGTGAAATAAATGGACTAAGTTTTCCCTCGCCCGGACGCGGGTCACCGGGGCCCCACTCTGGAGCCAGGCCCGGAGGTGGGGCACGCTGGCGAGCGCCTGGTGGCCGGGCTTTTACCCATGGAGCCCGGCCGGGCACAGCCCAAAGAGGAGACGTGGGTCCCCCTTCCCATGGGCTCACCACCTGTGGGAGGGGCCAAAGGGGTCAGGTGCAATGTGAGATGGGTGGTGGCCGAGGGCGGGGACCCTGGCGGTCTGATCCTCGGCTACAGAAGCTGGCCATTGGGACATGGAATGTCACCTCTCTGGTGGGGAAGGAGCCTGAGCTAGTGTGTGAGGTTGAGAGTTTCCGACTAGAAATAGTCGGACTCACCTCAACGCATGGCTCTGGCTCTGGAACCAGTTTCCTTGAGAGGGGTTGGACACTCTTCCACTCTGGAGTTGCCCCTGGTGAGAGGCGCCGAGCAGGAGTGGGCATACTGGTTGCCCCCCATCTTGGTGCCTGTACGTTGGGGTTCACCCCGGTGAACGAGAGGGTAGCCTCCCTTCGCCTACGTGTGGGGGGACGGGCTCTGACTGTTGTTTGTGCCTATGCACCAAACGGCAGCTCAGACTACCCACCCTTTTTGGAGTCCTTGGAGGGGGTATTGGAGAGTGCGCCTCCTGGGGACTCCCTTGTTCTACTGGGGGACTTCAACGCTCACGTGGGCAATGACAGTGAGACCTGGAGGGGTGTGGTTGGGAGGAACGGCCCCCCTGATCTGAACCAGAGTGGTGTTCTGTTATTGGACTTCTGTGCTCGTCATGGATTGTCCATAACGAACACCATGTTTAAGCATAAGGGTGTCCATATGTGCTCTTGGCACCAGGACACCCTAGGTCGCAGTTCGATGATCGACTTTGTTGTCGTCTCATCTGATCTGCGGCCGCATGTCTTGGACACTCGGGTGAAGAGAGGGGCGGAGCTGTCAACTGACCACTACCTGGTGGTGAGTTGGCTCCGATGGTGGGGGAGGATGCCGGTCAGACCTGGCAGACCCAAACGTATTGTGAGGGTCTGCTGGGAACGTCTGGCAGAGTCTCCCGTAAGACGGAGCTTTAACTCCCACCTCCGGGAGAGCTTTGAACACGTTCCGAGGGAGGCGGGGGACATGGAGTCCGAGTGGGCCATGTTCCGCGCCTCTATTGTCGAGGCAGCTTATCGGAGCTGTGGCCGCAAGGTTGTTGGTGCCTGTCGTGGTGGCAACCCTCGAACCCGGTGGTGGACACCGGCAGTGAGGGATGCTGTCAGGCTGAAGAAGGAGTCCTATTGGGCCTTTTTGGCTTGTGGGACCCCGGAAGCAGCTGATAGGTACCGGCAGTCCAAGCGGCATGCGGCTCGGGTGGTTGCTGAGGCAAAAACTCGGGCGTGGGAGGAGTTCGGAGAGGCCATGGAGAATGACTTCCGTACGGCTTCGAGGCGATTCTGGTCCACCATCCGGCGTCTCAGGGGGGGAAAGAGGTACGCGACCAACACCATTTATGGTGGGGGTGGCGTGCTGCTGACCTCAACTCGGGATGTTGTGAGTCGGTGGGCGGAATACTTCGAAGACCTCCTCAATCCTACTGGCACGTCTTCCACTGAGGAAGCGGAGCCTGGGGACTTTGGGTCGGGTTCTCCGATCTCTGGTGCTGAGGTCGCCGAGGTGGTTAAAAAGCTCCGCGGTGGCAAGGCTCCGGGGGTGGATGAGATTCGCCCGGAGTTCCTTAGGGCTCTGGATGTTGTAGGGTTGTGTTGGCTTACGCGACTCTGCAATATCGCGTGGACATCGGGGGCAGTTCCCTTGGATTGGCAGACTGGGGTGGTGGTTCCCCTATTCAAAAAGGGGGACCGTAGGGTGTGTTCCAACTATAGGGGGATCACACTCTTAAGCCTCCCTGGTAAGGTCTATTCAGGGGTTCTGGAGAGGAGGGTCCGTCGGATAGTCGAACCTCGGATTCAGGAGGAGCAATGTGGTTTTCGTCCTGGTCGTGGAACACTGGACCAGCTCTACACCCTCAACAGGGTCCTGGAGGGTGCGTGGGAGTTTGCCCAACCAGTTTACATGTGCTTTGTGGACTTGGAGAAGGCATTCGACCGCGTCCCTCGGGGGGTTCTGTGGGGGGTACTCCGGGAGTATGGGGTACCAGGCCCATTGATATGGGCTGTTAGGTCCCTGTACGACCGGTGTCAGAGCTTGGTCCGCATTGCCGGCAGTAAGTCAGGCTCGTTTCCGGTGAGAGTTGGACTCCGCCAAGGTTGCCCTTTGTCACCGATTCTGTTCATAACTTTTATGGACAGAATTTCTAGGCGCAGCCAAGGTGTTGAGAGGATCCGTTTTGGTGACCTTAGAATCGCTTCTCTGTTTTTTGCAGATGATGTGGTCCTACTGGCTTCATCAGTTCGTGATTTACAACTTTCACTGGAGCGGTTTGCAGCCGAGTGTGATGCGGCCGGGATGAGGATCAGTTCCTCCAAGTCCGAGGCCATGGTCTTGAGCCGGAAAAGGGTAGCATGCCCTCTCCGGGTCGGGGAGGAGGTCCTGCCCCAAGTGGAGGAGTTTAAGTATCTCGGGATCTTGTTCACGAATGAGGGAAAACTGGAGCGTGAGATCGATAGGCGGATAGGTGCAGCGTCCGCAGTGAAGCGGGCGCTGTACCGGTCTGTCGTGGTGAAGAGAGAGCTGAGTCAAAAGGCAAAGCTCTCAATTTACCGATCGATCTACGTTCCCACCCTCATCTATGGTCATGAGCTTTGGGTTATGACCGAAAGAACAAGATCTCGGATACAAGCGGCTGAAATGAGTTTTCTCCGCAGGGTGGCTGGACTCTCCCTTAGAGATAGGGTGAGAAGCTCAGTCATCCGGGAGGGACTCGGAGTAGAGCCGCTGCTTCTCCACATCGAGAGGAGCCAGTTGAGGTGGCTCGGGCATCTGGTTAGGATGCCTCCTGGACGCCTCCCTGGTGAGGTGTTCCGGGCATGTCCCACCGGGAGGAGACCCAGAGGAAGACCCAGGACGCGCTGGAGGGACTATGTTTCTCGGCTGGCCTGGGAACGCCTTGGGATTCCCCCAGAGGAGCTGCTCCAAGTGGCTGGGGAGAGGGAAGTCTGGGCCTCCCTACTTAGGCTGCTACCCCCGCGACCCGACCCCGGATAAGCGGAAGAAGATGGATGGATGGATGGATATATATATAAATGCATTTTTTTATGATACAGTACTAAGAATAAAAAAAATGGATCAGGGCATTTCTCCTCCCTGGGCTGCCACCTTACCGTGGTGAAAGGGTTTGAGTGTCCCAATGATCCTAGGAGCCATGCTGTCAGGGGCTTCATGCCCCTGGTAGTGTCACCCAAGGCAGACAGGTCCTAGGTGAGGGACCAAACAAAGTGCAGCCCAAAGACCCCAACGATGAGTACAATAAATGGACAAAATATTCCCTCGCCCGGACGCGGGTCACTGGGGCCCCACTCTGGAGCCAGGCCTGGAGGTGGGGCACTCTGGCGAGCGCCTGGTGGCTAGGCTCTTACCCATGGAGCCTGGTCCGGGCACAGCCCGAAGAGGAGACGTGGGTCCCCCTTCCCATGGGCTCACCACCTGTGGGAGGGGCCAAAGGGGTCGGGTGCAATGTGGGATGGGTGGTGGCCGAGGGCGGGGACCCTGGCGGTCTGATCCTCGGCTACAGAAGCTGGCCATTGGGACGTGGAATGTCACCTCTCTGGTGGGGAAGGAGCCTGAGCTAGTGTGTGAGGTTGAGAGGTTCCGGCTAGAAATAGTCGGACTCACCTCAACGCATGGCTCTGGCTCTGGAACCAGTTTCCTTGAGAGGGGTTGGACACTCTTCCACTCTGGAGTTGCCCCTGGTGAGAGGCGCCGAGCAGGAGTGGGCATACTGGTTGCCCCCCATCTTGGTGCCTGTACGTTGGGGTTCACCCCGGTGAACGAGAGGGTAGCCTCCCTTCGCCTACGTGTGGGGGGACGGGCTCTGACTGTTGTTTGTGCCTATGCACCAAACGGCAGCTCAGATTACCCACC
This sequence comes from Garcialebias charrua, assembly GCA_038048925.1. Lineage (NCBI taxonomy): Eukaryota > Metazoa > Chordata > Actinopteri > Cyprinodontiformes > Rivulidae > Garcialebias > Garcialebias charrua. The sequence continues at coordinate 21,138 of JBBPBX010009911.1, forward strand.
CTTTTTGGAGTCCTTGGAGGGGGTATTGGAGAGTGCGCCTCCTGGGGACTCCCTTGTTCTACTGGGGGACTTCAACGCTCACGTGGGCAATGACAGTGAGACCTGGAGGGGTGTGGTTGGGAGGAACGGCCCCCCTGATCTGAACCAGAGTGGTGTTCTGTTATTGGACTTCTGTGCTCGTCATGGATTGTCCATAACGAACACCATGTTTAAGCATAAGGGTGTCCATATGTGCTCTTGGCACCAGGACACCCTAGGTCGCAGTTCGATGATCGACTTTGTTGTCATCTCATCTGATCTGCGGCCGCATGTCTTGGACACTCGGGTGAAGAGAGGGGCGGAGCTGTCAACTGACCACTACCTGGTGGTGAGTTGGCTCCGATGGTGGGGGAGGATGCCGGTCAGACCTGGCAGACCCAAACGTATTGTGAGGGTCTGCTGGGAACGTCTGGCAGAGTCTCCTGTAAGACGGAGCTTTAACTCCCACCTCCGGGAGAGCTTTGAACACGTTCCGAGGGAGGCGGGGGACATTGAGTCCGAGTGGGCCATGTTCCGCGCCTCTATTGTCGAGGCAGCTTATCGGAGTGTGGCCGCAAGGTTGTTGGTGCCTGTCGTGGTGGCAACCCTCGAACCCGGTGGTGGACACCAGTGGTGAGGGATGCTGTCAGGCTGAAGAAGTCAAAGTCAAAGTCAACTTTATTGTCAGAACTGCAATATGTACAGGACATACACAGGACCGAAATTGCGTTTCTCTCAGTCCCTCGGTGCAACAGTAACCATCTAAACACTAAACACTAAAACATTTAATAAACATAAGCATAAAATAGTAAAAAAGTGTAACACTGTCCTGAGTTTTTTCATAATAGTATAAAAGTATGAAAATTTACACCAACACTGAAACACCAAACACCCCTAAAACACCAAACACCCAATGAACATAAGCATAAAATGAAATAATAAAAGTGTAATACTGTCCTGAGTTTTTGCATAGTAGTATAAAAAGTATAAAACGTATATCTATAAAATAAACTGAAGTTTCTAGCGTTGACATTTGCAAAGAGTGGCACAGCAGCATATAAGTTAATGTACACAGTATATGTATGAGGTAGTTGATGTTGGTATATAGGCAAAGTGGCATATGAAGTAAGGCACATAAGGCACATTTGGCATCCTTAGATAAGGCTAGTCAGAGAATGCTGTATATGTATCTGCAGTAGTGTAGATAAAAGTAGTGTAAATGTAAACAGTAGTAATAAATGTAAAGCAGTAGTAATAAATGTAAACAGTATTAATAAATGTAAACAGTGAATGTAAACAGTAGTATGACTATAGGCAGTAATGTAATACAAACATTAGTGCAAATATGAGAAGTAGTGCAAACTGAATGAGCACATGACCGAGAGTTTAGTGAATAACCCGTTTGATGACACAGAGTCCAGTGTTAAAATCTTTGTGTTGAGTGGTAATGTGTGAGAAAGTTTTTTGTGTTAAGGCAGTTCAAATGGGAGGGGAGGCAGAGCAGGCAGAGTGTTTAGCATTCTGACTGCCTGATGAACAGAGCTGTCTCTCAGTCTGCTGGTTCGAGCCTGGAGACTCCTCAGTCTCCTCCCTGATGGCAGCAGTCTAAAGCGGCTGTGTAGTGGGTGTGTGGGATCACCTGCCATGCAGTGGGCTTTCCGAGTGAGGCGTTTGCTGTGTAAGTCCTGCAGTGAGGGCAAGGAGGTGCCGACGATCTTCTCAGCTGCTTTCACGATGCGCTGGAGGCTCTTGCGGCAGGATGCAGTGCATGCACCAAACCACACCGTGATGCAGCTTGTCAGGACACTTTCTATGGCTCCCCTGTAGAAGGTGCACATGATGGAGGTTGAAGCTCCAGCCCTTTTCAGCTTGCGGAGAAAGTAGAGGCGCTGGTGAGCCTTCTTGGCCAGTGCTGCAGTGTTCCTGCTCCAGGACAGGTCCTTTGAGACGTGCACTCCCAGGAACTTGGTGCTGTCCACTCTCTCCACTGCGGTGCTGTTGATGGTCAGAGGGGCATGTTGGGCATCCCTCTTCCTGAAGTCCACAACAATCTCCTTTGTCTTCTCCACGTTGAGAGTGAGATTGTTGTGTCCGCACCACAAGGCCAGGCGGCTCACCTCGTTCCTGTAGTCCGTCTCATCGTTGTTGCTGATGAGACCTACCACTGTTGTGTCGTCCGCAAACTTGATGAAGTGGTTGGAGCTGTACGATGGTGTGCAGTCGTGTGTTAGCAGGGTGAATAGAAGGGGGCTCAGCACACATCCTTGTGGGGCCCCTGTGTTCAATGTGATGGTGCTAGATGTGTTACTCCCGATCCGTACTGTCTGTGGTCTCCCGGTCAGGAAGTCTAGCAGCCAGTTACACATTGAGGTGTTCAGCCCCAGACTGTCCAGTTTATGGATGAGCTGTTGGGGGATGATGGTGTTGAATGCCGAGCTGAAGTCGATGAACAGCATTCTAACATAAGAGTCCTTCGTGTCCAGATGTGTGAGAGCTGTGTGGAGGGCAGAGGAGATGGCATCGTCGGTTGAGCGATTAGGTCGGTATGCAAATTGGAAGGGATCCAGGGAGGCAGGGAGGACAGATGTGATGCTTTTCATGACTAGCCGTTCAAAGCACTTCATCAGGATGGGGGTGAGTGCTACTGGGCGATAGTCATTGAGACATGCGGGCGTTGCCTTCTTTGGGACAGGGATGATGGTGGTGGCTTTGAAACAGGTGGGGACGATGGCCTGGCTCAGTGAGATGTTAAAGATGTCCGTGAAGACCGCTGCGAGTTCCCCTGCACAGTCCTTCAGCACACGACCAGGTATGTTGTCAGGACCAGAGGCCTTCCGGGCATTAATCTTGATAAATGATCGCCTTACGCTGTCTGAGGACAGCGCCAGCACCTGGCCATCAGGAGAGGGGGGGAATTTATGTGCAGGTGTGCTGTTACTTGCCTCAAACCGAGCGAAGAACTCATTCAGTTCATTCAGCGTAGAGGTTGAGCTGTCACAGGTCTGGGGGGGGTTTGTAGTCTGTGATGGTCTGTATTCCCTGCCACAGACTGCGTGTATCCTTGCTGTCCTTGAAACGGTGAGCTATTTTCCTGGAATACTGCTCCTTGGCCTCTCTGATGCCCTGGGCCAGGTTCTTTCTGGCTGCCTTCAGGCCCACCTGATCTCCCGCTTTGAAGGCAGCATTCCTGGCTTTCAGGAGTCTGTGAACCTCAGCTGTCAGCCATGGCTTCTGATTAGCCCGAACAGTGATGGTTTTGAGGTTGGTAACATCATCAATGCACTTGGCGATGTATGAACATACAGTGTCTGAGTACTCCTGGAGACATGTGTTGTTGTTTGTGGTAGCAGCTTCTTTGAACATACCCCAATCTGTGGTGTCAAAACAGTCCTGGAGTGCCTCTGAAGACCCCTCTGGCCACACTCGTATCTGCTTGCGGACTGGTTTTGTGACTTTCACCAGCGGCCTGTATGCTGGCTTTAGCATAACACAGATATGGTCAGAAGCACCAATGTGGGGGAGGGCTCTGTAGGCATTTTTCATGGTGGTGTAAACTTGGTCCAGTGTGTTGTTTCCTCTTGTTGCAAAGTTTATGTTTCTGTATGTTTTTGGAAATACACTCTTTAAATCTGCATGGTTGAAATCACCAGCCGTGATGAGAAAAGCATCAGGATGGGCTGTTTGTTGCTCACTGATGTGCAGATATAGTTCATTCAAAGCCTCACTTCTAACTTTGCTGTTGGAGCTTGGAGGAATATATACAGCAACAATCAAAACAGCTGTAAACTCCCTCGGTAAATAGAACGGTCTGCATTTAATAGTCATGAACTCCACTAAAGGTGAGCAATGTTTGTAGACCACAGCAGCATCCAGGCACCATGCTTTGTTGATGTAAACACAGAGCCCCCCTCCCCATCTCTTACCTCCCTCGAGGGTTCGGTCCGCTCTGTAGCATGTTAGCTGCTCCAGCTGAACAGCATGGTCCGGAACGTTGTTGTTGAGCCACGTTTCCGTGAATACAAACACACAACAGTCTCTCACAGTCTTTTGTGTCGTTCGTAGCAGGCGTATATAATCCAGTTTATTGTCCAAGGAGCGCACGTTAGCCAAAACCATGGATGGGATCGCCGGTTTGTGTGGGCTAGCTGCTAGCCTAGCTCTGACACCTCCGCGTTTACCCCGCTTCTGTTTTCTGTCACGCCGCTTGTGGCGTTTCCACGGCGGGCGCGAAGAAGGGAGGCTCAGGGCTGGCTTCCGCTTTCTGTCCAGCCGCTTGTGGCGCTTCCACGGCGGCCGCGAAGAAGGGAGGCTCAGGGCTGGCTTCCGCTTACTGTCCAGCCGCTTGTGGCGCTTCCACGGCGGGCGCGATGAATTGAGGCTCGGGGCTGGCTTCCAGAGCAGGCCGCAGTCACGAAACTCATTTAGCTTCTGTTCGAGCTCACGTAGCTTCTCCTGTAGGTCACTGTTTATTCCCAAATGAGCGGTTTTTCTGACATCATTGGGCCTTTTTGGCCTGTGGGACCCCGGAAACAGCTGATAGGTACCAGCAGTCCAAGCGGCATGTGGCTCAGGTGGTTGCTTAGGCAAAAACTCGGGCATGGGAGGAGTTCGGAGAGGCCATGGAGAATGACTTCCTTACGGCTTCGAGGCGATTCTGGTCCACCATCCGGCGTCTCAGGGGGGAAAGCGGTACGCGACCAACACCATTTATAGTGGGGGTGGCGTGCTGTTGACCTCAACTCGGGATGTTGTGAGTCGGTGGACGGAATACTTCGAAGACCTCCTCAATCCTACTGGCATGTCTTCCACTGAGGAAGCAGAGCCTGGGGACTTTGGGTCTGGCTCTCCAATCTCTGGTGCTGAGGTCACCGAGGTAGTTTAAAAGCTGGCAGGGCAGGGCTCCAGGGGTGGATGAGATTTGCCCGAGATTCGCCCGGAGTTCCTTAGGGCTCTGGATGTTGTGGGGTTGTGTTGGCTTATCTGCAATATCGCGTGGACATCGGGGGCAGTTCCCTTGGATTGGCAGACTGGGGTGGTGGTTCCCCTATTCAAAAAGGGGGACCGTAGGGTGTGTTCCAACTATAGGGGGATCACACTCTTAAGCCTCCCTGGTAAGGTCTATTCAGGGGTTCTGGAGAGGAGGGTCCGTCGGATAGTCGAACCTCGGATTCAGGAGGAGCAGTGTGGTTTTCGTCCTGGTCGTGGAACACTGGACCAGCTCTACACCCTCAGCAGGGTCCTGGAGGGTGCGTGGGAGTTTGCCCAACCAGTTTACATGTGTTTTGTGGACTTGGAGAAGGCATTCGACCGCGTCCCTCGGGGGGTTCTGTGGGGGGTACTCCGGGAGTATGGGGTACCAGGCCCTTTGATAAGGGCTGTTAGGTCCCTGTACGACCGGTGTCAGAGCTTGGTCCGCATTGCCGGCAGTAAGTCAGGCTCGTTTCCGGTGAGAGTTGGACTCCGCCAAGGTTGCCCTTTGTCACCGATTCTGTTCATAACTTTTATGGACAGAATTTCTAGGCGCAGCCAAGGTGTTGAGAGGATCCGTTTTGGTGACCTTAGAATCGCTTCTCTGTTTTTTGCAGATGATGTGGTCCTACTGGCTTCATCAGTTCGTGATTTACAACTTTCACTGGAGCGGTTT
>JBBPBX010009911.1:29772-59042 GCA_038048925.1 Garcialebias charrua
AATTTTTATCAGATTTTTTTATTTTAATCTCTATTAATGTCATCATTATGCACAAAATGTTATTATGACTCAAATGTGTTTATAGCATATAAGGTACTGCTTTATATATAAAAAAAGGTTTAATACATTTTCAAAAATGACACATTTTAACAATATTTTTCCCCTAAAGTACCCGGTTCCCTCCCACAGACCAAAAACATGAATGTTAGGCTGATCTTGGTAATAGGTATGAGTGAGAGAGTGAATGGTTATTTCTCTCATTTGTCTCTATGTGTCTATGTGATGGACTGAGCAGGGTGTCCCCCACCTCTTGCACAGTGTTGGCTGGAAATAAGCACCAGTGTTCTCTACAACCTGAAAAAGAAGAAATGGATAAAAGATGATGGATGGATGGATGGATGTTATTTAGATACGACAATAAACTATTTGTTAATTTATTCATATAAAAACAGGTGTCATGGCAGAACAGTGGTTACCACATTCTCCTGAAAGCATGAAGGTTACAGTTTCTGCCTTATTCTACGTAGTTTGCATGTTTTCTCCATGCAAATGTGTTTCCTTCAGTTTTCTACTCACCAACCATAAATATGCATGTTAGGTTAATAGCATGTCTAAATTGTTCCTAGATGTGAGTGGGATTGTGCATGGTTGCTTGTCTTGCTTGTCTCCATCTGATGAATGTATGCTATTTTCACAGTTTATCCCACCTTTTGCACAACATTGAAGATTATCAAACAAGTTTCCCAATAAGCTTGAAAGGAAAAGTGGGTAAAGAAAATGGATGGATGAATAGATGGATGGATAACTGTTGAATAACAACAGTTTGTGCACATCAGACACTTTTTTGGTACACTATTGTTGTTTAAGCCCCAGAATTATTTCTTGTGAGAACAACAAACTTCTTAGAAATAGTATTTTTCACCTACTGTCTCTCGAAGGCTCTGTACATTTGTAATGCTTAAAGGATCAAATTTGGTGTACATTTTTTATTTAGCACATATGGCAAATTATTGGGAGGATTGAAAGTTGTTTTTGCATTTGTATTTAAAAAATGACAAAATTTTGCTAAATGCAGCTTTTGAAACATTTTCTTATTGCACTATGTAAAAAAAGATATAAACCACATACCGAAATAAAAAGAGAATATTGCCATATACTCTAGTCAGACAGTAAAGAGCATCATTTCAATACTACCCACGTTGCCTCCAAAGGCTGACTTCCTGGCTGAGTATGGATCACTGAACATGTCATTTCCACTTTTCTTTCATGTTAGTCAGCAGAAAGTGCAGGGAAGTGCTTGTCGGTTTGATCGCTGAATGTTATAAAGTAAACAAATCTTTGTAATCTCATCTTTCATACCACAATCTTATCTGGTCAAAAGAAGAACAGTTTCAGTGGCCCTTTACGTCATCTTGAGAGAGTACATGTCCGAGTGGAAAAGGTATTAAATATGGATTCTGTTTTGTTCCCACTTCAGATGTTTCACCAACCAGTATCCTTGTACCCTTGTATGAATCCATGTAAGCAAATGTTTTTTTTATATTTTGAGGGCTCAAGAGTGTTGGGAGGCTTACATTGGAAATGTTGTTTGATAACCCAACACATATGTGGTGATAACCTTGGTCACACAGATTTTTTTTTTTTTTTTTGGTATGGTTAACAGTTAAGGTGGACTACAATATAAAATTCCAGTGGGTGTCTTGTATGTGTATTTAACCTTGTGAAAACACAGAGACGTGGGTTTGATAGAGTTATTACACGTCTATGTTGCTCCCATTTGTGCAGCTGAATCCATTATCAGAGGAAGACCGGACTGAGACGAGATTCTGCAGGGATGTTTCATCCCCTCTTTGTGGAACGGGTCAGCCAATTGCAGCACCCACTGTTTTCTTTTCATTACTAAAATACAAACTTTAGAGATTTCTTTCTGTTTTCCTAACAGAACAATGTTTACTTGAGCACTGATTAGAGTGGTAATATTTCTGGCATGCCTCTGAACATGTCATTTGAGAAGCTGGGGCATAATGTTTTGGTTTGGGGAGCCAGTATTTTTCTTCCATTTGTGTACATTGGGTTTATTCCTTTTCTCTGTTACAAGCATATAAAAATAATTAGTGGCGTGCATGTGCATAGCTGGTCTTTGAGGAATGTTACTTCATTTTATTTATTTTATTTAAGGCATAGCAGTTAAAACAAAAAGCCTTGTCGAAAATGAGGATAATTAGTGGTGTAACAGATGTCACTCACTGTTCAGTGCGTACCTTGGTTTTAGCATCATGTTTTGGTACAACATGGGTGGAAAACCGCCAAATACAGTTTTTTATTTCAAACAAATAAAATACTTTAAAAAGCAGAAACAAATTGTGGTGACGGAGGGTATTTTAAAGTTTGTGAATTATGACCCATTTGGTTTTCCATATTTCATCCTCTAACTACGGTGGCCCTGAGGTGCAAAACACATTAACAAATAAGGCTAAACACTTTAACAAATAGTTCTGAAACAAATTAACAAATTCTGAAACACTTTAACAAATTCTGAAACAAATTAACATTTTCTGAAACACTTTAACAAATTCTGAAACAAATTAACATTTTCTGAAACACTTTAACAAATTCTGAAACACTTTAACATTTTCTGAAACAAATTAACATTTTCTGAAACACTTTAACAAATTCTGAAACAAATTAACATTTTCTGAAACACTTAACAAATTCTGAAACAAATTAACATTTTCTGAAACACTTTAACAAATTCTGAAACAAATTAACATTTTCTGAAACACTTTAACAAATTCTGAAACAAATTAACATTTTCTGAAACACTTTAACAAATTCTGAAACACTTTAACATTTTCTGAAACAAATTAACATTTTCTGAAACACTTTAACAAATTCTGAAACACTTTAACATTTTCTGAAACAAATTAACATTTTCCTGAAACAAATTAACATTTTCTGAAACACTTTAGCAAACGAGAGAATCACACGGAAAGGGAATGTCCTAACGAGGCTGACCCGGAAGTGACGACCCGGAAGTGATGACCGAAGTGAGACCCGGAAGTGATGACATTTCGACCCGAGATGGACAACACGCGAAAACAAACTAAAGAAAAGCGATCTTTACATGCATCCTTCACATTTAAAAGGTAAGTTATGCTGAGGGCGAAACATAAATATATGAAACATGTTTATCGTCATGATCGCGTTTTTTTCCGACCGAACATATATTCATGTAATGGCAGCGTTACTTTCTACCACAGTGTGCTCCTTTGTCTGGCGTTGGCCAGTAATAAAACCATTATGGTTTTATGTGTGGTTTATGTGTCTGTGTTTTACAATAAAACTGTGGTGATTTCTTAAAAAGTAAGTGTTGCAACGCTGCCTAAAAAACACTAACTTTTAAGGATCAGGATTACTTTGTTTTATTCACAGATTATGCTCAGTGTTTTTTATTAGAGTGAGGATAAAGTCAGCATTTTTTTCACAATCATAGATTCTGTTTCAATTTTTGCCAAAATGTAATAATAATAATTAAAATAATAATATCAGAGAGAGTACACTGTGTTGAAACACTGATATCTGATTGCAGTACAAGTAAATAAAAACAGATAAATCATTATATTTTATGTCCTTCCTGTCTTTAGCTGCATTTGAGCACCTTTTGATGTTTAGAGCTAAATGAACAGAATGGAAAATATATTTGTTTCCTTGCTGCAGGTCAATCTGCTAGTTTCCTTAAATAGAAACTTTTTGAACTATCAGTACGTTGAATAATCAGTTGAGCTCTTATGCAAAATATATTTAAAAGGTTTTCAGATTTTTTTTAACGCATGATCTACCCTTTTTTGCTCCATACTAGGCCAAAATGCAGAAGAAGACCATCTTTTATCCAGGAAAACAAAGAGTTGTTTTCCGCAAGGGACCCCTTGGATTTCTTCGTCAGGACCCCTCTCCTGAGGCCAAAATGATAAAAAATTATCCTAGTGTGCAGAACAAATCTGAGCCATAGAGAGAGGATATTGTGCGGCGAAATGTTTGTCTGCAGTTCGTCAAAGAGGAGGGGATGTCACAGATGATTCAGAAGTGCTGGGAGACTAGAAGCTGCAGCAGCACCTGCTCAAGAGACAGAAATCATCCTCCAGTCATACAACCACACCATCCAGTGTGCCACAGAAACATCTGGGTGAGCAACTAAGAATGTTGTATTAACAATTTTAAGATGAAAGGACAAAAATTGCCTTAAAAACTGAATATTCCTCCCAAACTGATCCTTGATTTTTTTTACAATATAATTTTTTGATTTCTCATAGTGATGGAGGAGTACGAAGGATTGGAGGCTGCAATGCTGAGCATCTCACCCTCTACGCTCCTGAAGGCCGAGATACACTTGAGCGTCCTCAGGTACGCCACTCTACGCGCGCATTTTGTGCGCATGTGTTTTGCTGCTATACTTCAGAAACTATCAGCTTTCAAACGCTCGCGTTCTCCTTGTTGTAATATGAGCAGCTGCGCACGGAGGGGACTCAACTGAGCTCGCTGATTGGTCACTTGCTGACACGCCTACTGAAATGATTGACAGCTTTCACTCAGCTCATGTAGCTCGCTGAAGACCGCGGCGGTGTTCTGATACGGTGTTTCTACTATATATGTTATAAAAAGTTCTCTCAGAAATAAAAATAATAACAGGGAGCACTTTTCCTGCAGCACACAGCCCACCAGGGATATTTAAAACATTGCGCACCCAGGTAGGACCTGAATTCATTCATTTCAATCATGGAGTGAACGGAGGAAGAAGTGATTACTTGACTTTAGGCAAAAAAACAAAAGAAAAGGCCCGATCAGCGATAAAGAAGGGGAATTTATTTCATTTGTGTAACATACAAAACAGTCCGGCGCCGGGGAAGTTTATGGTCAGACACCGCGTATCGCGCACGTTAAAAAAAAGCTTTGCGCGTACATGCCCTGAGGGGCTACGCTTTTGCCTTGACGTACGTACGCTGCGTATAGGCGTATCGTGAGAACGCTCGAGTGTATCTCGGCCTTAAGTCAGAGCAGTACGCACACTATAGTTACACTTGATGAAATTCTAAAATATAATCTGCTTGTGTTTAGTCTCTCTCCCATATTTGTCTCCGTGTACACAGTGTCAGGATCAGCGGAAACAGAGGGAACCCCAGTGTCAAACAGAGCAAAGACAGGTTTTTCTTAAAGTAGGTGATTTCAGGACTGGAGTGCTATTCTCTTTTACGATGAATAACCCTCCAAAACTGAGCCTTGACCTATTGTGTTCTGGCAGAAGCAGAAGGAATAAAAGCACAACTTTTTGAGTTTCCACTAAACACCACCTGTTGTGTTCAATTGGGATTCATACAGTGACTGATACATTATCTTTATTTAGGTCCAACTGCAACGGTGTCCAGGTGTTCAGACGCATCAGGTGATTCAGAATCCTCAACAGTTAACGGTAAAGAAATGTACATTCTATTACTGAAAAGAAATCTGATGCTTTATGTTTTTAAGCTACGGTACATAAAATCATTTGTTTACTTTCTTCTGATTGTTTACAGTCCTGGCAAACACACAACAGACATCCGTGGCCCTTCCATCACAACAGACATCCGTGGCCCTTCCATCACCGCTGTCATTTCTACTGAAGGAAAAAGAGAGTGCAAAGAATACAGAGTTGTATAAAGGTTCGTTTCAACTCACCCTTAAATATCTATTTGTTGCATCAATAGCAATGTCTGGATAATTTTCACAGCTACTTCATCTGTTGTTTTAAAATTATACTGAAGCCATAAATAAATAACTGAAAGATATCGCTCCTTTTCAGATTCCAGCACAAGTGCAGCTTCCACCTCTGCACAGAGACCTTTCCTTTGAGGACAGTGCTGAAGATGGTAAGAACTGACTGCATACAAAAAATAATTAATTTTTTTACTGAGTAGTTTGCTTTATTAACAGCATTTCCACGCTGTTTGTCAAATATTTTGTAAACAATGTGGCTAATATTTGGAACACAGTCTTTTTTTTATGGAACCCTAATTCCATGTATTTTTATTTTTTTATGATAGTTCCCTCAGCTAAGCCGCCCTTTGCTGTCCCCCTGCCTCAACCTGACCATGACATTAACCGCTGGAGTAGTAAACTAGTAGTAGTAGTAGTAAACTAAGTAGTTTCCTGCTTACAACAATTTGCTCCTGTTTCATTGTCTGCCTGTTGTAGATCAAGTTGTAATGACTTTGACAAAACTAAGACAGAGCTTTGTAATGGATGATGTAGCACAGCTGTTGAAAACATCACGATGTCAAAAAATGAAAACTGAAAAGCTATTTGTTATTACACTTTAACAAGCTTTCACATCACTTTCATTGATTGTTTTGTAAAGACAAACGAGGTAAAACTGAAACAAATATGTTAGTTGCAAAATAATGTTTTTATTTTTGTCTGTACATTTTATTGTATGTTAACATGTAGACTGGGAGGAGACCCCAGGGAAGACCCAGGACATGCTGGAGTGGTCTGGGAAGTCTGTAAGAGTCCTCCCAGAAGAGATGGAAGTTGCTGTCTGGACACTCCCTGCTCAAGCTGCTGCCCCTGTGACATGACGTAAAACCAGGAGGAAGATGATGGATGGATGGAGTTAATATGTCTGAAGGTGATATTATGCCTTGGAGTTTAATTTTTTTAATAAAACTAAAAACTAATAAACAACTATTAAGACTGGTATTTTCTCCAAAGCAGCTTCATATGATGTGTTGTGTACGGTATGAATATTTATGTGCTTACTGCATTTTAGCTCAAGGTATTTGTGGCAGAGCTGAATCTTATTTGCAAAAAAATTCATCTATCAATGTTGGAAACATGTTTGAAAAGTAAAAGTTATGGAAGTGTTTCATCTGTTTATCTGTAAAGTATTTGTAAAAAAGAAAAGTCCAACTCCAGGTGTTCTGTTGGTGTCCATATAACCAGCGTGCAGCTCTGCAGCTCCAGGCACGTCACTGTCAGCTGAATCTGGAAGAATAAATGTACAATATGTTTTAATGAAGGTTTACAAGTACCTGTCACATAAGTACATATACTGAAAATTGCAACATTTACTCACCTGGACATAGAATCCACTTTGCCCATTGGTTAGAATGAGGTACCGGTACTTCTCATCTTCTAAGCATCTGATGTCACAATTTGGCCAACACCGAAACTGTGCAAATGACATGGAGCTATTTAGAGGACATTTAATCTCTAGGAGCTGCACAGAGTCCAAAATACCATCCAGGCTTATTACAAACTAAATACAGTAGGTGCATCCTATCATTGCAAAACACAATTAAATTAACTAATAAAAATAAAACAATTAGTATCAGCAGTGTGGCTGCATGACCTGTCTTGTATTACACCTGATGTTTAAACTAACAGCCAGGCTCGGTGATGGAGGACTTTAAGGCTTTGGCTGAGCTCTGTCTGTGCTATCTAAAAAAGCTAAGTCTGGTCCTCTGGACATTCAAAAAACAAAACAAAGCAACAACAACAACAACAAAAACTGTTGAAACGTTTCGTCTTTCGTCCGAAAGACTTCCGGACGAAAGACGAAACGTTTCTACAGTTTTTTTTTTTGTTGCTTTGTGTTGTTTTTTGAATGTCCAGAGGACCAGACTTAGCTTTTTTTTTTTAAATTTTTCTACCTGGATTATTGAGCAGGCATCAGGGTATCTGTCTGTGCTAATTTAAGATAAATAAGATTGTGTTCCACCTCTTTTAATAAAACGTGCCCAACGTTAGTACTGTGTAGATACTAAACCTCAGAGCTTTTCAGGTTGTTTTCGGGTTATTCATTGCTTCACCGTAATGTGCTGGTATAAACTAGCTAAATATGCTAGTAGAAGTAATCTGCACAGGCACTTCTTCACGTCGCCCCCATCCCTCCCTCGTCTGCAGCGGAATGATGATCTTTTTCTCTCTCTCTCTAAAATAAACTAAAAACATTTAGCCCTGGCAAACTGCTTTGGTTTCATATTTGATAAGTTACAAACTAAAATAAACAACAAGAGTCAATTTTGTTTAAGTTACTTTAGTTAGTAAGGTATTATTAAGTCTCAAACATATATGAACTTTCTTGTCTCAAACATATATAAAAAAAATCCTTCTGTTATTTCAATTGAAACTGTCTGCACAAAATACTGAACAAAATACAACACAAAAAGTAAATTACAAGTGCAGTAATCCACCCCCAAAAATAAAAAAATGTATGTTTTGTGAATGTTTGATATACCACTGTGTCTGCTTGATTGAACTCAGCCTCCTTGATGTGATGACAATTTCAGGATAGGAATCTGAGGCATCATCCACTTCTGTAAAAATAAATAACTGATCATACAGATACTGTGGAGGCGTCTTTCAGTAGATTGAAACAAGTTAAAATACTTTATTTAATGTTTACATCCACTCACCTCATTTAAAATGTGTTTTACGGCAAATAAACAATGTAATTCTGGAATATTGCCTTCCTGGTTCCCTTTTATAATGAGCCAGTTTGAATGGTCTTTCTGATCCAGGCACAGTGACTTCCTCTGAGCAGTCTGGATACAACAGGATGTACGGTCCTTCTTGTATGTCCTTGTTAAACCTTCTCATTTTCTGGACACCTTGTTGCAGTATCTCGGGTGCTCCTACCTCTGGGTCTACAAATAACAGGACCATTTTCCCTCTTAGAGGTTTTAAACCAGTCCCACTTGGCACCATCAATCCAATGTTTATCTGTGACAAAGATGAGAGCAATTTAACGTATAAGAGGTAGAAAAAATCAATAAATAAACACGATACATACATATGTGTTTCTCTATGGTCTAATTTGTGCTTGTGCTAGTACAGTTTCACAGTCAGCGAGTCAGGTGAGTACAGCTTACCTGCACGTTTTTTCCTTTATGTTTTCCTCTCGGACCGTAGTTAAAATCCTGAAGCTCTTTGGACTTGGAGCTTCGGTACTCTTTGAAACATTTATATGATGGGCCAGGTTGTTCTGCTGAAATTAAAAAAGGTCGGTCTCAAAAATCAAAATGAGGTAACCAATAGCGCTAATATGTTTTATTCACAGGCTAATTAAAAATGCTAACATTACGCTGCACTTACGGTACTTTGTTTAGCATTGTCCGGTTGTTGAGATGTCCCCTCTCCTGCATCCGTCTGCTGTAAGCCATTTAAAAACTCCAAGGATCGACCGCACAAAAAACAAAACAGCTTAATAAACTTATAGGTGTCCCACAGAACGGGCAAAACGTGACTCGACTGTCGTCCATCTTGGGTCAAAATGACCGCTTCCGGGTCATCACTTCCGGGTCATCACTTCCGGGTCAGCCTCGTTAGGACATTCCCTTTCCGTGTGATTCTCTCGTTTGCTAAAGTGTTTCAGAAAATGTTAATTTGTTTCAGAATTTGTTAAAGTGTTTCAGAAAATGTTAATTTGTTTCAGAAAATGTTAATTTGTTTCAGAAAATGTTAAAGTGTTTCAGAATTTGTTAAAGTGTTTCAGAAAATGTTAATTTGTTTCAGAAAATGTTAATTTGTTTCAGAAAATGTTAAAGTGTTTCAGAAAATGTTAATTTGTTTCAGAAAATGTTAATTTGTTTCAGAAAATGTTAAAGTGTTTCAGAATTTGTTAAAGTGTTTCAGAAAATGTTAATTTGTTTCAGAAAATGTTAATTTGTTTCAGAAAATGTTAATTTGTTTCAGAAAATGTTAAAGTGTTTCAGAATTTGTTAAAGTGTTTCAGAAAATGTTAATTTGTTTCAGAATTTGTTAAAGTGTTTCAGAAAATGTTAATTTGTTTCAGAAAATGTTAAAGTGTTTCAGAATTTGTTAAAGTGTTTCAGAAAATGTTAATTTGTTTCAGAATTTGTTAAAGTGTTTCAGAAAATGTTAATTTGTTTCAGAATTTGTTAATATGTGTTTCAGAATTTGTTAAAGTGTTTCAGAATTTGTTAATTTGTTTCAGAACTATTTGTTAAAGTGTTTAGCCTTATTTGTTAATGTGTTTTGCACCTCAGGGCCACCGTATCTAACTCTCCACAAAAGTTGTGCAACCCACCAAAAACACTAAATTTTTACACATCTGCTTGTTATCTGAATTAGTTAGTTTTGATTTGCTTTGGTGTAAAAATCTTATTAAAATAAACACAGTTTATCAGAACAAAACAATAACATCATTAAATGTGGATTATTGAACATCAGATCGCTTTCCTATAAATCCCTGTTAGTTAATGAACTGATAGCTGATCATATTGATTTATTCTGTCGGACAGAAACCTGGCTAAAACAGGAAGATTTTGTTAGTATAAATGAATCCACTCCACCTACATTTAATTATTTGAATTTTCATGTTCCAAAAAAAAAAACTGATCAAGGTGGAGGTGTAACTTTATTTTTCAGTCAGGACTATTGATTAATACTAAACAAATTATTTGTTATAATACTTTTGTGTCGCTGTCTCTAAGTTTATCGGGGCGGCCATGGCGTAGTGGTAATGGCAGTCGTCTTCCGATTGGAAGGTTGGAGGTTCGAATCCCGGTTCCCCACACCATGTGTCGTTGTGTCCCTGGGCAAGACACTAAACCCCGAGTTGCTCCCGGTAGGACTGGATGGCGCCTTGCATGGCAGTCTGCCACCACGGTGTATGAATGGGTGAATTGCTGGTATTGTAAAGTGCTTTGGGGCCCCTCATAGGGGGCTGGAAAGCGCTATATATATAAGCTCCATTTATCATTTATCCCATCCAAAATGGAAATCAGAAAAGCCACTCTCACTAGTTGTTATATATTGTCCACCAGGCTCCTATGCTCAGTTTTTGTTTGAATTCTCATATTTCTTGTCTAACTCACTACTAAAAAAATGATAAAGTCATAATAATGGGTGATTTCAATATTCACGTAGATGTTGAAAGTGATAGCTCAAATATAGCCTTTGAGATTTTAATTGAATCAATTGGTTTTATGCAAAATGTCCGCAGATCCACTTATTCTCATCATCACACTCTTGATCTGGTTCTGACTTATGTCATCGAGATTAATGACTTAGTAATACATCCTCAATATCCTGTTCTGTCTAATAATTTTTAATAAACTTTTTGAGTTAAGTAAATGACTACACAGTCACTGAGAGTAAATTTCAACTTAGCAGGTGCTTATCAGAATGCTGTAATTACGTAAATCCAAAGAATCTCTTCCATTGTTATTTTCCTCTGCCTTGCAGAGTAATGGATCAGAGAACAGTGACAGATCATCTGGTTGATACATTTATGACTTCTTTGCAACCTTCACTCGATAAAACTGCTCTGTTGAAAAATAAAGTAATCAATCAGAGGAGACCGGCTCCTTGGTTAAATTCTTATGTAATTTAAAACAGGCATCTAGAAGCTGGAAAGAAAATTGCACCCCACTAACATTAAAAATATTTATTTATCGGGAAGAGATATCCTGCTAACTTCTATAAAAAAAAGCTCTCCATAAAGCTAGAACTGTATCAGGTAACCCCCGACCTACGACCCCATCGACCTGCGAACCACGGGACCTACGAACATATCATATTTAATAAAAATATGAATTAAAAAAAAAAAAAAATTTTTTTTTTTTTTTTTTTTTTGTGTTTAAATGTTCTTAATTTCATGTGTACATCACTTTGTTGCAGCTCTGGTTGTTTTAAAGGCTTTATAAATAATAATTATGATAAAAAAGATCATTTCTGATCATTTTTGAGCAATTTTTGGCAACAGGAAGTAGGTCTTCAGTTTACACGGTCACAAATTAATGTAGAACACCGGACGCTATTTTAGGTTCAGTCACTGGGGTCTCCGGTCACAAATTAATGTAGAACACCGGACGCCATCTTAGGTTAGCTGCCGAGAGCCGGACGAAGACTGGTGACCAGGATGGCTTCATATGGATTAATTACTAGCTGGAAACGTCTCTGTGAACTTTGTGGATGTCTCAGGCAGCAGCGGATTTATCGCCGATCGTGCCAGGCCGCCGTGCGAACACCTCCGGCCGGCCTGGCTACACCTCCGGCCTGGCTAGCTCCAGAGCTAACACTGGAGCTAACACGGGAGCCGGCCTTTTGAACACTGGTGACCAGGATCGCATCATATGGATTAATTACTAGCTGGAATAGCTCTGTGGACGTCTCAGGCTGGAGCAGCGGCTGGAGCAGCAGCTGCAGATTGATCGCGCCGCCGCTCCAACACTAGCTCATGGCTTGGCTAGCAGAAGCTAGCCAGCTAGCTAACACAGGTCTGGAGCAGCTGCGGTGGCTTGCCGGCCCCCGCGCTGCTTGGCCCGAAAACAATCAACGCATGGCAACCTATGTCGGCTTTGACCATCTCAAAGTAAGAAAATATATTTTTATTTATTCTGTAAATGTGAATAGCAATGTTTAACATTACAGTACACTACTTTACATGCTTAAATGTGTGCGCGCGCTCCGTTAGCATGATAAATAAAGGTTGAATGAATGAATGAATGAATAATTTTTTTTTTTTTATATAATTTTCACCCCCTACCTACGAACGGATCGAGCTGCGAACGGTTCTTAGGTCCCAAACTCGTACGTAGGTCGGGGGTTCCCTGTATTATTCATATTTAATTGATGAGAATAAAAATACCCCAGGTTCCTTCAGTACCACAGATAGTTTAATGAAAAATCCTATCTCTGTTGATTCATGTATCCCTTCAACTATAAGCAGTGATGACTTCATGAGATTATTTATAAATAAAAGTATTTCAATTAGGGAAATTTTTCAAACCATCCTTCCTACTATCACCTCTGGGTCTGTGTCAGATGAGACAACTTTAAAAATATCATTAGAACCTAATTTATGGTTGGAATGTTTTCATCCTGTTGAGCTCTCTGAATTGTCAGAAATAACAACTTCATTCAAAATATCCACATCTGCTAGATCCCATCCCAACCAGACTATTTAAAGACACATTTCTCTTAAATAATATCCACATTTTTGATCTTCTTAATTTGTCTCTAATGAATAGTTATGTGTTACAGCACTTTAAGATTGCTGTAATTAAACCTTTACTTAAGAAACATAATCTTGACTCAGGAATCCTGGTCAATTATAGACCTATATCTAATGTAATTTTCATCTAAAAAATTCTAGGGAAAATAGTTGCAGATCAGTCGTGTGAACATCTGCAAATAAATAATCTGTTTGAGGAGTCAGGGTTCAGAGCTCACCATAGCACTGAAACAGCATTGCTGAAAGTTTCTACTATTCTCATGGCCTCTGACAATTGACTTGTGTCTCTACTGGTTCTGTTAGACCTCAGTGCTGCATTTGATACACTTGATCATACTATTCTACTACAGAGGCTTGAATATGACATATGGATTACAGGAACAGCTCTAAATAGTTTAAATCATATTCATTTGATAGATTCCAGTTTGTAAATGTAAATAATGAATCTTCTTCATATACCAAAGTTAGTCATGGAGTTACTCAGGGATCAGTGCTTGGACCAATAGTCTTTACCTTATATACAGTATGCTTCTATTAGGTAAAGTTTTTAAAGAGCATGGGATACATTTTTATTGTTACGATGATCATACACAATTATATCTGTCCACGAAACCAAGAATCCATTCAGTTACTCAGACTACAAGCTTGTAAAACGTAAAAACCTGGATGTCCCTAAATTGTCTGCTTTTAAACTCAGACAAGACTGAGGTTTTAGTTTTTGGACCTGAGCATCTTAGGAATAATTTTTCCAGTCTTTCACCCTCTTTGGACAGCATTAATCTGGCCTCTTGATCTAATGTTAAAAATATAGGTGTTACTTTTGATCAGGGCATGTCTTTTATCCCCCACATTAAAATGTTTCAAGAACCGTTTTCTTCCACCTGCATAATGTCGCTAAAATTAGAAACCTTAACTAAAATCATACAGAAAACAGGTTCATGCATTTATCACATCTAGACTGGACTATTGCAATGGTTTATTTTCTGGGTGTCCAAATACTTCTTTAAAAAGTATTTGGTTAATCCAAAATGCTGCTGCCAGAGTCTTAACTGGAGAGATCATATCTCTCTAGTTTTAGCTTCTCTCCATTGGCTCCCTGTCAAATTCAGAATACAATTCAAATCCTACTTCTAACCTACAAAGTTCTCAACAACCTAGCTCCATCTTATATTACAGATCTTATTGTTCCATATTTTCTAAACAGAGCACTTCACTCTCAGACTAAAGTCATACTTGTGGTTCCTATAGTTTCCAAAAGCAGAATGGGAGGCAGATATTCCAGTTATCAGGCTCCTCTCTTGTGGAACAAAATTCCAGTTTCTGTCCGCAAGGCTGACACATTGTCCAGTTTTAGACTGAACTTAAGACTTCCCTTTTTAATAAATCCTATAATTAGGGTTGGCTTGTTATTCTGCTATATGGCTTAGACTAATGGAGGACACATTGACCTCCTTCTTAAAAAGAATAGTTACCATTGAATAGTTTTCATTTGAAAATATTTATAATAACGTGATTTTTGACCTGCCATTGTGTATCTGTTCCTCCTTCCTGTCCTCTCAAACCCAGCCGGTCAAAGCAAATGGCCACTTGTCCTGAGCCTGATTCTTCTAAACGTTTCTCCCTTATGAGGAGTTTTTCCTTTCCACTGTTGCCTTCGTGCTTGCTCAAGATGAGTTCTGCAATGAAGTTAAACTCAAAGCAGTCTGCTCCTCAGATAAATAATGTTAACTTACTTTTTATATATATGAATTTTTCTGTTCAGTGCCCTGAGATGATTTCTGTTGTGACTTGGCACTATATAAATAAACTGAATTGAATTGAATTGATGCAGTGTGCTTTAGATTGTGTCTTCCTCCTCTTTGTTGTGCCATGGTACTTAATAAGAAAAAGACGCAAAAAAAGTCAGCATGCTCTAAAAGCTGTGAATGCCTGTCACTTAAAGATACTGTGATTGATTGTAATTTTTTCACTGCTTCTTCTATTTTTAACTTTTGCATGGCCTTTTAAAAGACAGTTATTAGGGCAATAAACAGGGAAATGTTTTAACAGCAGGAGTACAGTCTTTCTACACATGTACTGTATATCTACAGTTTCAACTTTATCGTATGACATATTGCATTTACAGAAAAAAATTTAGAGATCACATTCAAAATAACAGTTATTTTTTTCTTGTTATCCCAGTACAGACACTTATTACATCCAACAGTATTTTATAATAACATCCGGTTACACAGGATACACTGTTATTGCTGACTTTAAGAACAGGCTGATTTAAATAGTTAAAGTTGGTTCCCTGACATCTTCCCTTACATAAGTACCAAATGATCCCTTCCATAGTGTGTCCTGTACCCATAGAGGATGGAAAATTGAAAGCTGGTTATCTCTGCTTGACCTCCCCTGACAACTGTCCAATTATGAATATCCAACTCTGTTTACTGTTTGCACTACAAGTAATCAATGAAGGATGTGGCTGAATGCACATACATTTTGATGGAACCAAATGCATGAAACCTTAATCATTTGGTGAGAATGATACCGTATCAGATGTAGGTATGGAACACGTCTGTGGTGGTGTTTCAGGGTGGGAGGGACTGATTAGTAATTGAAGCCTCAAGTTGGATGGGATGGTAAGTGGGGAGGTTTTTCTCTTCCAGTGCTGTAAATGAAATGGGTGACAGGTGGGCTTGGGAATGAAAAGGGTGTCCTCCGTTTCCATGAATAAATGTAAACACAGCACCATGCAATTACTGAGCTTGGTCATCTCTTTAAGGGTTAGGGAGGGGAGAGTAAACCTGGGGTTACATCCCTACAAGTTCAATCTAATGAAAATGTGCAGGTTACTGGGGCGTTTAATTATATATATGGTAAGGCTAATACAAATGACGGCTGCTGTCTGTTGCAGATGAAAGCCTAACTCCACAACTGGAAAATCTGATTCAGTTTAAACATAGCGTTTCATTTATCGATCCGCTGTGGAAGGTGAGATGATGAAAGGGCTGCAACCAGAGAAGATGGATTAATTTGGACATGTCGTTTAAACACATGGGTCTTGTTGCTCTGGAGAATAACCTGTTGGGCAGTAGAGACAGAAAGACATTTTAAACAGCAGTGATAAATGCAGTTTTTTATAGATTCACAATGACTGATGTAGATTTTTTTACTATAGATAAAAATAAAAATAATAATAATCTAAAATACAGTACACACGTTTTTTTCTGATGCTCCATTCCTCAGGAGTCGCCACAGCAAACTAACTCACATGAAGTCTTGGCAATTATTTTCATGCCGGATGCCCTTCCTGACACAACCACAGACCACTGAGCTAACACAGCCCTCTGTGTGGAGCAGAGAGCTGCTCTAGGGTGCCCAGAGGAGCAGATGGTGGGGCTGGGGGCCTTGCTCAAGGGACCAGATTGGGGGAAATGAGGGTCAAAGCAGTTGTGGATGTTTCCCCATTCCCAACCTTTTATGTTGTCGGTCCAGGCAGTTGAACCAGCGACCTCCACCTTCTCTAACCTCTACGCCACCACTCCTCACTAAAATATATAATTATGACAAACAGAAATATCTACCAAAGTTGAGTCAGGTCCTGTGGACTGGCTCTTCTGTTGAAATATTTTGTCTTTTATCCAAAATACTTCTTTGGTCTGAGGAGCTGCAAGCAAACTCAGTCTTTTAAACAGCACATTCACATAATGAACAAGTGAACCAGTTTAAAGGTTACATCCAAAACTAGTTGTTCACCTGCAAAAGGAGGAAAATCATGATGCATGAAGGATGATGATGCCCCAACAAGGAAAGGTGACTGATGATGATAATGATGCCCTTACACCGAAATTTGCCGCTGCTGCTGATGTCCCAACAAGTAAAGTGACTGTTGCTTCTGCTGCTGATGCCCAGACAAAGAAAGTGACTGCTGCTGATGATGATGCCCCAACAAGGAAGGTGAAGCTGATTATGATGCCCCAACAAGGAAGGTGAAGCTGATTATGATGCCCCAAAACAAGGAAAGTGAAGCTAATGATGATGATGATGCCTCAAAACAAGGAAAGTGAAGTTGCTGCTGATAATGATGCTGCAAAACAAAGATAGTGACTGCTGATGATCATGAAAATACCCCAAAACAAGGAAAGTTACTGCTGCTGATCATGATTGTGCCCCAAAAAAGGAAAGTGACTGCTACTGATCATGACCATGCCCCAAAAAGGGAAAGTGACTGCTGCTGATCATAATCATGCCCCAAAACAAGGAAAGTGACTGCTGCTGATGATGCCCCAAAACAAGGAAAGTGACTGCTGCTGATAATGCCCCAAAACAAGTGGAGTGAATGCTGCTGATGATGTCCCAAAACAAGGAAAGTGACTGCTACTGATCATGCCCCGAAACAAGGAAAGTGACTGCTGCTGGTCATGACCCAAATCAAGGAAAGTGAATGCTGCTGATCATGCCCCAAAACAAGGAAAGCGATTGCTGCTGATCATGCCTCAAAACAAGGAAAGTGACTGCTGCTGATCATGCCCCAAAACAAGGAAAGGGACTGCTGCTGATCATACCCCGGAACTAGGAGAGTGACTAATGTCGATCATGCCCCAAAACAAGGAAAGTGACTGCTTCTGATCATGCCCCAAAACAAGGAAAGTGAGAGCTGCTGATCATGCCCCAAAACAAGGAAAGGGACTGCTGTTGATCATGCCCCCAAAACAAGGAAAGTCACTGCTGTTGATCATGCCCCGAAACAAGGAAAGTGACTGTTGCTTATCATGTCGCAAAACAAGGAAAATTACTTCTGCTGATCATTCCCCAAGACAAGGAAAGTGACTGCAGCTGATCATTCCCCAAAACAATGCAAGTCCCAAGAAGGAAAGTGACTGCTGTTGATCATTCCCCAAAAACAAGGAAAGTCACTGCTGTTGATCATGTACCAAAACAAGGAAAGTGACTGCTGCTTATCATGTCCCAAAACAAGGAAAATTACTTCTGCTGATCATGCCTCAAAACAAGTAAATTGACTGTTGCTGATCATGCCCCAAAACAAGGAGAGTGACTGCTGCTGATCATTCCCCAAAACAAGGAGAGTGACTGCTGTTGATCATGCCCCAAAACAAGGAAATTGACTGCTTCTGATCATTCCCCAAAACAAGGAAAGTGACAGCTGCTGATCATGCCCCAAAACAAGGAGAGTGACTGCTGTTGATCATGCCCCAAAACATGGTAAGTGACTGCTTCTGATCATGCTCCAAAACAAGGAAAGTGACAGTTGCTGATCATGCCCCAAAACAAGGAAAGTGACTGCTGTTGATCATGCCCCCAAAACAAGGAAAGTCACTGCTGTTGATCATGCCCCAAAACAAGGAAAGTGACTGCTGCTTATCATGTCCCAAAACAAGGAAAATGACTTCTGCTGATCATGCTCCAAGAAAAGGAAAGTGACTGCTGCTGATCATTCCCCAAAACAATGAAAGTCCCGACAAGGAAAGTGACTGATGATGATGATGATGATGTTGTTATCCATGATCATCATGCCCTGACAAGAAAAGTGACTGATGATGATGATGATGATGATGATGATGATAATGATGATCATCATGATGATGATAATAATCATCATCATGCCCCAACAATATAAGTGATTGCTGCTAATAATGAATATCATGCCCAACAAGGAAATTGACTGCTACTGATCATGTTGATCATGCCCCGACAAGGAAATTGACTGCTGCTGATCATGGTGATCATGACCCGACAAGGAAAATGACTGATGATGATCAATGTGATAGTGCTTCGACAAGGAAAGTAACTGCTGCTTATCATGGTGATCATGCCCCGGCAAGGAAAGTGACTGCTGCTTATCATCATCATGGTGATAATGCTCTGACTAGGAAAGTGACTGCTGCCGATCATGATCATGGTGATCATAATCTGACAAGGAAAGTGACTGATGAATATGATCATAATGCCCCGAAAAGGAATGTGACTGCTGCTGATCATGGTGATCATGCCCCAAAAAGGAAAGTGACTGAGGCTGATCATGATCATCATGCCCCGACAAGGAAAGTGACTGCTACTGATCATGGTGATCATTCCCTGACAAGGAAAGTGACTGATGATTATCATGATCATGGTGATCATGCCCTGACAAGGAAAGTGACTGATGATTATAATGCTCATGGTGATCATGCCCCGACAAGGAAAGTGACTGCATTGATCATGATCATGGTGATCATGCCCCAACAAGGAAAGTGACTGATGATGATCATGGTCATGGTGATTATGGCCCAACAAGGAAAGTGACTGATGATGATCATGATCATGGTGATCATGCCCCGACAAGGAAGTTACTGAGATGATGATGATGATGATTCTACAAGAACGTGACTGATGATGACGATGACAACGACGACAGTGACTATGAAGATGAAGATCATCATTATGATCATCATGCCCCGACAAGGAAAGTGACTGCTGCTGATCATGATCATGCCCTTACAAGGAAAGTAACTACTGCTGATCATTCCCCAAAACAAGGAAAGTCCAGATAAGGAAAGTGACTGATGATGATGATGATGATGATGATGATGATAATGATGAAGATCATCATCATCATGCCCCAACAATAAAAGTGACTGCTGTTAATCATGAATATCATGGCCCAACAAGGAAAGTGACTGCTGCTGATCATGATCATCGTATCCCATCAAGGAATGTGACTGCTGCTGATCATAGTGATCATGCCCGGACAAGGAAAGTGACTGTTGCTGATCATGCCCAGACAAGGAAAGTGTCTGTTGCTGATCATGTTGATCATGCGTCGACAAGGAAAGTGACTGTTACTGATCATGGTGATCATGACCCAATAATGAAATGACTGATGATGATCATGGTGATCATACCCCGACAAGGAAAGTGACTGCTGCTGCTTATCCTGGTGATCATGCCCCAAAGAAGAAAGTGACTGCTGCTGATCATGGTGATCATGTCAAGGCAAGGAAAGCGACTGCTGCTGATCATGATCATGGTGATCATGCTCTGACAAGGAAAGTGACTACTGCTGATGATGCCCCAAAACAAGGAAAGTGACTGCTGCTAAGAATGATCATGCCCCAAAACAAAGAAAGTGACTGCTGCTGATCATGCCCCAAAACAAGGAAAGTGATTGCTACTGATCATGTTCCAAAACAAGGAAAGTGACTTCTATTGATCATGCCCCAAAACAAGGAAAGTGACTGCTGCTGATCATGTCCCAAAAAAAGGAAAGTGACTGCTGCTGATCATGATCATGCCCCCCAAAAAGGAAAGTGACTGCTGCTGATCATAATCATGTCCCAAAACAAGGAAAGTGACTGCTGCTGATGATGCCCCAAAACAAGGAAATTCACTGCTGCTGATCATGCCCCAAAACAAGGAGAGTGAATGCTGCTGATGATGCCCCAAAATAAGGAAAGTGACTGCTACTGATCATGCCCCAAAATAAGGAAAGTTACTGTTGCTTATCATGACCCAAATCAAGGAAAGTGAATGCTACTGATCATGCCCCAAAACAAGGAAATTGATTGCTACTGATCATGCCTCAAAACAAAGAAAGTTACTGCTGCTGATCATGCCCCAAAACAAGGAAAGTGACTGCTGCTGATCATGCCCCAAAACAAGGAGAGTGACTAATGTTGATCATGCCCCCCAAAAAGTAAAGTGGTTGCTTCTGATCATGCCCCAAAACAAGGAAAGTGACAGCTGCTGATCATGCCCCAAAACAAGGAAAGTGACTGCTGTTGATTATGCCCCCAAAACAAGGAAAGTCGCTGCTGTTGATCATGCCCCGAAACAAGGAAAGTGATTGCTGCTAATCATGTCCCAAAACAAGGAAAATTATTTCTGCTGATCATGCCCCGAGATAAGGAACGTGACTGTTGCTGATCATTCCACAAAAAAATGAAAGTCCCGACAAGGAAAGTGACTTCTGTTGGTCATGCCCCCAAAACAAGTAAAGTCACTGCTGTTGATCATGCCCCAAAACAAGGAAAGTGACTGCTGCTTATCATGTCCCAAAACAAGGAAAATGACTTCTGTTGATCATGCCTCAAAACAAGGAAATTGACTGCTGCTGATCATGCCCCAAAAAAAGGAAAGTGACTGCTGCTGATCATGCTCCAAAACAAGGAGAGTGACTGCACGTTTCCGTGAATACAAACACACAACAGTCTCACACAAAAGACTGTGAGAGACTGTTGTGTGTTTGCATTCACGGAAACGTGGCTTAAAAACAACGTTCCGGACAATGCTATTCAGTTGGATCAGCTAACATGCTACAGAGCGGACCGAACCCTCGAGGGAGGTAAGACACGGGGAGGGGGGCTCTGTGTTTACATCAACAACGCATGGTGTATGGATGCTTCTGTGGTCTACAAGCACTGCTCACCTTTAGTGGAGTTTATGACTATTAAATGCAGACCGTTCTACTTACCAAGGGAATTTACAGCTGTTATGATTGTTGCTGTATATATTCCTCCAAGCTCCAACAGCAAAGTTAGAAGTGAGGCTCTGAATGAACTATATCTGCACATCAGTGAGCAACAAACAGCCCATCCTGATGCTTTTCTCATCACGGCTGGTGATTTCAACAAAGCAGATTTAAAGAGTGTATTTCCAAAAACATACAGAAACATAAACTTTGCAACAAGAGGAAACAACACACTGGACCAAGTTTACACCACCATGAAAAATGCCTACAGAGCCCTCCCCCTCCCCCACATTGGTGCTTCTGACCATATATGTGTCATGCTAAAGCCTGCATACAGGCCGCTGGTGAAAGTCACAAAACCAGTCCGCAAGCAGATACGAGTGTGGCCAGAGGGGTCTTCAGAGGCACTCCAGGACTGTTTTGACACCACAGATTGGGGTATGTTCAAAGAAGCTGCTACCACAAACAACAACACATGTCTCCAGGAGTACTCAGACACTGTATGTTCATACATCACCAAGTGCATTGATGATGTAACCAACCTTAAAACCATCACTGTTCGGGCTAATCAGAAGCCATGGCTGACAGCTGAGGTTTACAGACTCCTGAAAGCCAGGAATGCTGCCTTCAAAGCGGGAGATCAGGTGGGCCTGAGGGCAGCCAGAAAGAACCTGGATCGGGGCATCAGAAAGGCCAAGAAGCAGTATTCCAGGAAAATAGCTCACCGTTTCAAGGACAGCAAGGATACACGCAGTCTGTGGCAGGGAATACAGACCATCACAAACTACAAACCATCCCCCCAGACCTGTGACAGCTCAGCCTCTGCGCTGAATGAACTGAATGACTTCTTTGCTCGGTTCGAGGCAAGTAACAGCACACCTGCACATAAACTCCCCCCCTCTCCTGATGGCCAGGTGCTGGCGCTGTCCTCAGACAGCGTAAGGCGATCATTCATCAAGATTAACGCCCGGAAGGCCTCTGGTCCTGACAACATACCTGGTCGTGTGCTGAAGGACTGTGCAGGGAACTCGCAGCGGTCTTCACAGACATCTTTAACATCTCACTGAGCCAGGCCATCGTCCCCACCTGTTTCAAAGCCACCACCATCATCCCTGTCCCAAAGAAGGCAACGCCCGCATGCCTCAATGACTATCGCCCAGTAGCACTCACCCCCATCCTGATGAAGTGCTTTGAACGGCTAGTCATGAAAAGCATCACATCTGTCCTCCCTGCCTCCCTGGATCCCTTCCAATTTGCATACCGACCTAATCGCTCAACCGACGATGCCATCTCCTCTGCCCTCCACACAGCTCTCACACATCTGGACACGAAGGACTCTTATGTTAGAATGCTGTTCATCGACTTCAGCTCGGCATTCAACACCATCATCCCCCAACAGCTCATCCTTAAACTGGACAGTCTGGGGCTGAACACCTCAATGTGTAACTGGCTGCTAGACTTCCTGACCGGGAGACCACAGACAGTACGGGTCGGGAGTAACACATCTAGCACCATCACATTGAACACAGGGGCCCCACAAGGATGTGTGCTGAGCCCCCTTCTATTCACCCTGCTAACACACGACTGCACACCATCATACAGCTCCAACCACTTCATCAAGTTTGCGGACGACACAACAGTGGTGGGTCTCATCAGCAACAACGATGAGACGGACTACAGGAACGAGGTGAGCCGCCTGGCCTTGTGGTGCGGACACAACAATCTCACTCTCAACGTGGAGAAGACAAAGGAGATTGTTGTGGACTTCAGGAAGAGGGATGCCCAACATGCCCCTCTGACCATCAACAGCACCGCAGTGGAGAGAGTAGATAGCACCAAGTTCCTCGGAGTGCATGTCTCAGAGCATAGATATAATAAACACTAGATAAGACATCCCCGCTGTTGGCCAATGGAGACCGACATCGTCAGACGGCGGCCATCTTGGCACAGACAGAACGCCCACTCTTAACATGAATGTGAATGGTGCATTTACTATTAAAATAACCATAACTTGCTTAATTTTCAACCGATTTTAAAACGGTTTGGTTTGTTATAAATGTGAGAGATGTTGTTATAATATGGTATACTTAAGATGGACGTTCACATGAAAATAACGTTATGTAGACACTGTATTGCACTAGCAATATACACAATAAGATTATATTTACATCTATTTCTAAATACATGTTTATTTCCAGCGAAATTAACTGACATATGTTACAATGCTAATAAATATTTAATACTATTTCATCATAAATAGCATTATTATTAGTGGTATGAAAATAATTTATGCCAATTTTTTCCCTACACATGCAAATATTATGTAATATTAAATACATTATTACACAAACCTTGGTCAATATGTGTAGTTTATTTTTTTTAGATACATGAAAAGATTTAATAATCGGGAAATATAAATAAACAAACAAACAAACAGAAANATGATGATGATGATGATGATGATGATGATGATGATGATGATGATGATGATGATGATGATGATGATGATGATCATGCCCTGACAAGGAAAGTGACTGATGATTATCATGATCTTGCACCAACAAGGAAACTGACTGAGGATGATGATGATGATGATGATGATGATCATGATTATCATGATGATGATCATCATCATGATTATGATAATAATCATCATGTCCAACAACAAAAGTGACTGTTGTTACTCATGAATATCTTGCCCCAACAAGGAATGTGACTGCTGCTGATCATGGTGATCATGCCCCGACAAGGAAAGTGACTGCTGCTGATCATGATGATCATGCCCCAACAAGGAAAGTGACTGCTGCTGATTATGGTGATCATGCCCCGACAAGGAAAATGACTGTGGCTGATGATGATCATGATCATCATGATGATGATCATCATACCTTGACAAAGAAAGTGACTGATGATGATGATGTTGATGATGATCATGATCATGGTCATGATCATCATGATCATCATGCCCCGACAAGGAAAGTGACTGTTGCCTATCATGATCATGCCCCGGCAAGGAAAGTGATTGCTGCTGATCATGATCATTCCCTGATAAGGAAAGTGACTGCTGCTGATCATGGTGATCATGCCCCGACAAGGAAATTGGCTGATGATGATCATGATCATGGTGATAATGCCCCGACAAGGAAAGTGACTGATGATGATCATGATCATATCCCGGCAAGGAAAGTGACTGATGATGATGATCATGATAATGATCATCATGCCCCGACTAGAAAAGTGACTGATGATGATGATCATCATGCCCCAACATGGAAAGTGACTGCTGCTGTTCATGATCATCCCTGACAAAGAAAGTGACTGATGATGATCATGATCATGGTGATCATGCCCCGACAAGGAAACTGACTGATGACGATCATGATCATTGTGATCATGCCCCGACAAGGAAACTGACTGCTGCTGATCATGGTGATCATGCCCCGGCAAGGAAAGTGACTGCTGCTGATCATGATCACGGTGATCACTGATCATGCCCTGACGAGGAAAGTGACTGCTGTTTCTGATAAGTACCGGTACTGGTGTAACGTCTGGAGTTACTAAAACTCGACCTCCAGCCAAGTCATTGCCTATAATCATGGAGACGCCCGCTATGGGAAAACTAGGACGCACTCCAACCACTGCGTCACCCGACCACAGCTCAGACTGGACCACGACTTTGTGCAGAGGCACACTAATTTCCTGCATGTTAAAACCCCGAACTGGCACCACAGTGTTATTCTTAGTGCCACTACCTAACGGCAAGATCCCACTTAAGATAAGAGACTGAGAGACGTCCGAGTCCCGCAATATTTTCAAAGGGATTTTCTTCTCTGTAGGGGACACTGAGACAAACCCATCCATGATGAAAGGTTTAAAAACATTATTCTCACCAGGAACTGTTGTCGAGGAGAACTTATTATCGTCATCTAAAGTTTTAATCAGAGCAAATGATTTTGAGTTCCTTCTCATTAACACAGGACAATTTGATATGATGTGTCCATTCTTTTTACAGTAAAAACACATCACATCAGGGCAATTTGGTATAATGCGTCCATTCTTTTACAATAAAAACATACCACCTCATCTTTTGAAACCACCCCACATTCAGACCACTTTCCACCTCCATTACGTACCGCAGGTGCACCTGAGTCATTGTGAGAGACAGCGGGTACACTCGGCTTCTCGTTACCTTTGGATCTGTCAAAATGAGCATGCTCAAACCTAGTTTTGTGCGTCAACATATATTCATCGACAAGAACTGCAGCTTTAGAAACCTCTAATACCTTATTTTCATTTAAATAAGTTGAAATTTTCTCCGGCAAGCAATTCTTAAAGTCCTCTAACAAAATCAGCTGTTTGAGCTGAGCAAAGTTGGCCACAGCATTCGTGACGCACCAACGATCAAACAGAACCTCTTTCTCTTTAACAAATTCTGAATAAGTTTGATTGTAAAGCTTTCTTAATTTATGGAACTTCTGACGGTAAACTTCAGGCACCAGTTCATAAGCCCGCAAAATAGCTTGTTTAACTTTTACAAAATCAACACCGTCTGTCACAGAAAGAGAAGCATAAGCGTCTTGCGCTTTCCCTTTTAAAACACACTGTAACATGTATGTCTAAACATTTTCAGGCCATTTAAGTGTGAGTGCTATCCTCTCAAACATAGTAAAATAATTGTCAACATCACGTTCGTTAAATGGCGGCACAAATCGAACGTGTTTACTTACATCAAATTCCGGAGTTGGCAGCTGAGAAGGATCAACACCAAGTTCTTTCAGACGAACCTCAGCCTGCAACTCCAATTTTCGTTGCTCAAATCTAATCTCCTTTTCCCTTAAAGCAAGTTATTTCTCTCTTAAAGCAATCTGACTTAATTCAACCTCTAGTTCCCTCAAACGCACTGGATCATCCATCCCAGAAGCTTGTGAAGAAGATCCTTCAGGACTCAGGAAAAATTGCAGCAGGAAAAAGCCCAGTCTGAACTAATGCTGCTAACAACTTGTTTTCAATTGTCCCTCTCTTTGCGCATTTATTTACAGTCACGTGGAAATGGTCGGCAACAATCAGCAGCTGTTCCTTTGTACAGTTATTTAATGCTTCTAATGTGGGTTGTTCAATAAAACTATCGAGGTCAAACTCCATGTTAGGACCAAAAAACAGTTAAATAATCACCCACCAAAATGTCCTGTACAACAGACCACTGTAATCAAACAAAACGCGCGCCAGCTGTGCCTGAATGCACCAAACGTAGCACACTCAGCTAACAGCACTCTACACAAATTGCTCTAAAAAGCTTGCTTAATACGAGCCCTCACTAAATATGAGTGACAAAACTAACAAAATTCATTTTGAAGAGCCCCCTTTAAATATGTTAAAATATGAAGGTGTAGAGGCAGGGTAGCCGGCTCAGGACCTGAAGGTCCCGGGTTCGATCCCCGGTCACTGCATAACTCGTTGTGTCCTTGGGCAAGACACTTAACCCCGAGTTGCTCCCGGTAGGACTGGTTTGCGCCTTGCATGGCAGCTATCACTACCGATGTATGAATGTGTGTATGAATGGGTGGATGGTTGGTACTGTGAAGTGCTTTGGGACCTCTCAAATGGGAGCTGGAAAGCGCTATATAAGTAAGCTCCATTTACCATTTACCATTTTTACGAGCCCCCAATAAATATGTTACGTCCCTCTTGAACATAACATATTTAGTGGACACAAGAAAAAAAGAAGGTTTAACAAAAAGTTAATTTGTTAGTTATTTTCTGTGGCTGCAGGCATGGTCCACGCAGATTGCTCCCTTCTGTGGAGAGAAAAAATGAAAGCACAGGAACTTATCTTCAATTTACCCCATATCACAAATAAAAAAAGTATTTGACTGAAAGTTGGGTCTGGTGAGTCGGCCAAATTTAAAATAACGACACCATAGGGAGCCAACCCCAGATTAGGGCCGTCGAAGCCCCTATTAGCATCGGACTTCTTCTTTCGGCTTTTCCCTTTTCAGGGGTTGCCACAGCAAGTCATCCTCCTCCACCTCACTCTGTCCTCTGCATCCTCTGTCCTCACTCCAACTACCTTTGTGTAATCTCTAACTGCATCCATATATCTCCTCTTTGGCCTCCCTCTTTGTCTTTTTCCTGACAGCCGCATTTCTAACATCCTTCTACCAATATACCCACTGTCCCTCCTCTGGACATGTCCAAACCATATCAGTCTGGCCTCCCTAACTTTATCTCCCAGTTCTGATGATCTCATTCCTGATCTTATCGATCCTTGTCGCTCCTAAGGAGAACCTTAGCATCTTCATTTCTGCCACTTCCCGTTCTTTCTCCTGTCTTTTTGTCAATGACACCGTCTCCAGACCATACAATATAGCTGGTCTCACCACTGTCTTGTAAACTTTTCCTTTGACCTTTGCTGACAACTTTTTGTCACAAATCACTCCTGAAACTTTTATCCATCCACTCCATCCTGCCTGGACTTGCTACAAAGCGTTGGACTAACGGTTTTAAATCCCAGTTATGGTTAGGAACAAAAAAATAGGACTACCAATCTCATCAGGCCAAAAAACCCACATAAAAATGTAGCAAAAAAGTCCAAGTCCAGCAACAGTACTAGGCCTTCCACGGCCAACCAACACACACGCTACTAGTTTCACTAGAGCTCACATGAACATGCACCTGCGTAACACACAACTCCCTTAGGAGTGACAACCAAGTGGTGAGGGGCGGGTGGAGAAACACCTCTGCTCACAACACACAACTCCAAACCTCCACGCCTACTAGATCTCTGCCCAGCATATTTATAGGCGGGCTCAAAAGCGCTGACCAATACAGTGCACTAATCAAGACTGATTTCATTCAGGCTTTAAAAAGGTGTTTTTAACAGTGCAGCCAGATTGGCAGCCAACATAAACAAAACATACTGGGGCTTAATTAATGATGTATCCTGGCACATAACACGGGTACACAAGGTCAGGCAGAGGGTTAATGGCCCTCATAATGCACAATTTGCTCAGCGTTTAGATATAGGATGGGTTGTAGTTGGGGAGGTTTGTCTGGGTAATCTTCATAGGTCGACTGTCAGCACTCTCAAAAGAGTTGTCCTAGAAAATGGTCGACCTACAGTTCATGAGCCATGCAACAGCCTTCTGCAACTCAAGGAAATGCCACACACAAATAGGTTGAGTAAAGCACCTGAGCAAGCTCTGGGACAAACTGTTTTTAACCGGACGGAAGATGACAATAAACCAGCTCCCTCAATATAGGACAACATTTTTATCAAAATAATGGACAATGCTGTGTACAGAGATGAGGACAACAGTTAGGTTGCCCCACTTCCGTTTTAAAGAACCTCACCAGTGACTGCCAAACAATAGAGAGCAGGAACTCACAAGATTCTCATTCTTAAAGCGCAACCTAAACAGGAAACCAAAAATGCAATAGGTGTCCTTCATGGGAAAGATCTTTTCTAATGGCCATACTGAGTTGGCACCCCCACTGAAAAAGGAAGAGGAGTGCTGGTATCTTCCAACATTTGGAGTTTACCACCCACAAAAGCCCAATCAGATCAGAGTTGTTTTTTATTCTAGTGCTCAGTACTGTGGTGTCTCACTTAACAATGTCCTCCTTACTGGCCCTGATCTAAATAACACACTCCTTGGAGTTCTTCTCCGCTTCCGGACCGAAAGTGTTGCAATCATGGCAGATATACAGCAAATGTTTCACTGTTTTATGGTGCACGAGGATCACTGTAACTTCCTCCGTTTTCTTTGGCATAGGGACAATGATGTAAACAAGGAAGTCATTGAA
>JBBPBX010009912.1:0-23805 GCA_038048925.1 Garcialebias charrua
AAAGGAGATGATTGTGGACTTCAGAAGGAACAAACACAACCATGCCCCACTGAAAATAGGTGGGTCTGCAGTGGAAGTGGTCTCCAGCTACAAATACTTGGGTGTACACATGAATGATAACCTCAGCTGGAGCAACAACACCACCAGCCTGATCAAGAAAGGTCATCAGAGACTCTACTTCCTCAGACGGCTGAGACGAGCTGGTCTGAGCAGCCCAGTCCTCACCTCGTTCTACAGGTGTGCAGTGGAGAGCATCCTGTGCTCCAGCATCAACGTGTGGCATGGAGGCTGCACAGTTGAAGAGAGGAAAGCTCTACAGAGAGTGGTGAAGGCTGCACAGAAGTCTGTTGGAGTCAGTCTCCCCACCATCACAGACATTTACACCTCCAGATGCAGGAAAAGAGCCACCTGCATCATGAAAGACCTCACTCACCCAGCACACTCACTCTTTGCCCCACTCCCCTCAGGACGGAGGTTGAGGAGCATCAAATGTAGAACCACTAGACTGAGGAACAGCTTCTACCCTGAGGCTGTTAGACTCATGAATAAATAAAAATAAAATAAAAAATAAACACTGCAAAATATCACATCATGCTGATGCTGATCTGTTTTCTTGTTGCTGTATTCATCTGTGACCATCTGCTCATACAAACTCATGTTCGTGCTGCTGTTTATTCCCACTATATTAGGCTTAGTGTATTACTAGTTGATGTTTTTCTTAGTTAGTTCTAGATGTTATTACTGTTTTTCTCTTTCATTGTTGTTGGATGTAACTGGGACCTCGTGTACATAATCTCGTTTTCATCTCATGTACCACATGCGGTGCAAATGACAATAAAGACTCTCTGACTCTGACATCTGAAAGTTTGGTACCAAAGAGGAGCAGCACGTTTGGAATTATTTTGGCTATAAAAACAGAAGACGCTGTGCAACGACATGTATTGTGCAGAACCTGCCTTGCTGCTATTGCTACCTCTCGAGGTAAGACCACAAATCTTTATCAACATCACAAAGCCATTTACGATAGTTGCATGGCTAAAATGCCAATAACCAGTGCTTCAAGTAAGCAAAGTACCAGCCGAAGGGACCACTGAACTGTTCGAAGGTATTACTCCGTATGAACAAAATTCGAAACAGCACGTGGAAATAACTTGAGCAATAACAGAGTTCATAGCAAATGACATGATGCCCGTTAATATAGTGACCAAGCCTGAGTTTACAGCTTTGGTAAACACAATGGATAAGTGGTACAGGATGCCCTCATGCACACATTTTAGCTAAGATGCTATCCTGGAGCTATACAAAAAACGCAGAAACGGAATTGCAGCAGAGCTGAAAACAGTGGAGTTTTTTTTGCAAATGAAACAAATTGAATTATTGCTTGTGTTCGTTGAAAAATACATGAGAAGAAGACATTGAAAAAATAATTCCACAATAAATAGCAATACTGAGGTAAAAAAGAAAATTGCAATTAGAATATTTTCCACAATCATTCAGCCCTACAATTGAGATAAACTTTCATTGTGTTTAAATGATAATGAAAATATGAGGGCTTGCATTTCAGCTCAAAACAGCTGATTCTGGTATGGTTCTTTATAGCCACATTTCCAAGATCCATTGAAATCCAAGCTGCATAATACACTTCCTCAGCAATCTACCAAGCTGATGGAAAAAAAGAGTTTGTGGAAATAGTGTTGCAGTTATTTTAGTACAGGGCAGGGGTCTGCAACCTTTATGAAAAAGAGCCATTTATGCCCCTTTGTTCACTAAATTAAAGGGGACCACACATGCAAAATTCACTTTTTAATTTTTTTTTCAACTTTGGGTATTTACTTCATAAAAAAACAGTCCTTGTGCCCAAAAAATGCACCCAGTGGTTTATTTACTCTAAGTAGATTTATTTTACTGTGATAATTACGTTTCATTTTAAAATACTCTCGCATGTGACGTCACAAGCGAGAGGACAACCCACCTCGAACCTGAGTCCAGCCCCTCACCTAGCAACCCCTGGTGCGGCTCAACCCACTTCAGTAAAATACATGTCACAGTTGCCAAGCAGTTTTGGAGCTGGCCCTGCGGTCATTTATTTATTTATTCATTTATTTAGCCCCCCCCCCGCGCAGCCCATCTTGAGTAAAACCAGAATGTTTTA
This sequence comes from Garcialebias charrua, assembly GCA_038048925.1. Classification (NCBI taxonomy): domain Eukaryota; kingdom Metazoa; phylum Chordata; class Actinopteri; order Cyprinodontiformes; family Rivulidae; genus Garcialebias; species Garcialebias charrua. The sequence continues at coordinate 2,153 of JBBPBX010009912.1, forward strand.
TTACCTTGTTTGAACTCTGTCTCGTTGAAACTGTGCACACACACACTCTCGCGGGGCGACAGTCTGAAACGTACAAGCACCACTGATCGATATACTTTTCAGATTAGCAATTTATTTATTTTAAGAATACCTTTCACTTAATCAAAATCTAATCAAAACTCCAGCGTTCTAAAAGTAGGTGGTTGTATGTGTTTCTTATACGATGAAGGACTGCTGTTGTTCAACTGCGCCTGTAGGTCAGCGAGTTAAATCACTGGTGTCGCACCCAAAGGACCGGGGTTCGCTTCTCGGCCACGGCATCTTTTATTTTTTTTGTTTCGGAGAGATCGGGCTGCAGTGAGCTGCTGGCTTTTGAGGACCGTGTGGGTCAGGTCAGAGGTTGCCTCATACGGATAAATTAACTGGAAACACTCGGTGAACTTTGCGTGTGTCTGGATTGGATGTGCAGCCGTGGATCAAAGCGCCCCATGCAACTAGCAGGAGCTACGCGGGCTGTTTGTTACAGAAGGAGGAAGAGCTAATTTTAGCCTCAGATTCAGGAGGGCATGATAAAAGAAGCAGCTAATGGCGGCGCGCACAAACAGCTTTCGGTAAGTTATCTTAAGCTAGCACTAACAGTAAGTCAAACGAGTAATAAAAAAAAAGCTAATTTTAAAACAACAGATTTGAGATACTGGCAGTTACAGAGGGCGGAGACAGAGTTTTGACGGGCGTGGACTTCAGAGCTCATTATCATAAACCGGTCCTTTAGAACGGAAGTTAGAAATGGCAGAATTAAAAAGGGTATAATTTATTATCTAAGAATTATTTTGTGTATTAAATTCAATGAACGGGGTCTGGATAGCACACAGACATACCATAAAAATTTTAAAAACCCATCTGAGGTCGTGGTGTAGTGGTAATGGCAGTCGTCTCCCGATCGGAAAGTTGGCGGTTCGACTCCCGGGACCCGCACCATGTGTCGTTGTGACACTTAACCCTGAGTTGCTCCCGGTAGGACTGGAAAGCACCTTGCATGGTAGTCTGCCGCTACCGGTTTATGAATGTGTGTAGCATTCAATATATGTGTAGCACTTTGAGATTTTCAGTAATGAAAAGTGCGTTATAAATTGAATTAATTATAATTATTATTATTGAGGTCCCCTTTAAGTGTGTGGAACCACAACAATCTGGTACAACTGTGATCATCAACTGGAGGCCCGTGGACCACTTTAAGTTTGTTGGAGGGGGCTTTTCTGGCCAGGAGTGACTTTGTAAAACAAAAAATATCAAATGTTTTTTAACATTTGATATTTGTACATTTTAACACAAAAGAAAAGACTGGATTGTTGTAAAGAAAGAAAAGAAAAATACAGTATAGATTTTAACAATTTTATAAAAATGTAAACAATGAAGAACTATGCAGGCCTATGATTTTAGTTTTTATTGTGGAAAAATCAAGTATCCTACTTAAGAGATAAAGCATAAAGTGAGTATGGTTTACTCTTTGTATTGTTCTATTATTCACATATAATAAAAAGACAAAGACTGTTAAAACTACATTTTTATTTTTGTATAACAACCAATAAATTTAGTTTTCTCAGGAAGTCCAACATTTCACTGATCACATCAACTCTGGATAAATATATCAAGTTCACACGAGAAGATGTAAAAAATGGCAGGTTGGCTTTCTTGGACTGTGAGGTATCCGTTTCTGATAAGAGGAAATTTGCAAACTGAGGTGTACCGCAAACCCACTCACACAGACCAATATTTGCAGTTCGACTCCCATCACCCGCTGGAGCACAAGTTAGGAGTCATCAGGACTCTGTATCACAGAGCAGACAGCGTCCCCACTAACTTAGGAGCCAGACAGAAGGAGAAATCACACACAAACGTCTCATACCATGTCTATGCAGACGATATTCAAATCTACTGTTCTTTTCGATTGTCTGAATTTTACAAATTGACCGAACTCAGTAACTGCCTATCTGACATTAAAATTTGGCTCAATGACAACCACTTGCAGTTAAATGCTGCTAAGACTGAAACACTTATCGTTGCTCCAGATGATAAAATCTTGGAAATAAGGAAGCATCTTGGGTTCTTAAATCCTTCGAACAAAAACAACCTTAGATATCTGGGTGTTCTCTTTGACAGCTCTCTGTCAATGGACAGTCATTGTAAACTGTTAGTTCGCAACTGTTTTTATCATTTAAGGAACATTTCAAAGTTGCGAGCTATTTTATCTAAGACAGAATTAGAAATGGTTGTCCATGCTTTTATTTCTTCTCGGTTGGATTATTGTAACGGCCTTTTAGTAGGGATAAGTAAATCCACCATGGCTTCTCTTCAGTCTGTTCAGAACGCTGCAGCCAGACTTTTGACTGGAACCCGCAGAACGGATCATATTACTCCTGTTCTGTACTCTCTCCACTGGCTTCCGATATATTTTAGGGTTCATTTTAAAATTTTGGTTTTAACTTTTAAAGCACTCCATGGTGAGACTCCCAAATATGTTTTCAATCTTTTGAAGCCACTCTGTCAGTCTAGAACTCTGAGGTCTTCTAATCAGCTACTGCTGTCGGTCCCTAGAACCCATTTTAAAACCCGTGGTGATAGAGCATTTCAGGTGGTGGCACCGAGGCTCTGGAACGCTCTCCCTCTAACAATGCGCGGCTCCGAGTCGACTGATGCATTTAAGAGAAGTCTTAAGACTTATCTTTTCAAACAGGCTTATGGTTAATTGTACTTATTGGTTTTAGAGTTTATCATGTGTAACCTTTTTGTATAGCATGTTTTAAGAGTGTATAATTTTAGTATGATTTTATTATGTGTATTTCTTTTGTAAAGCACTTTGTGATTTTATATCTGTGAAAGGTGCTATATAAATAAAGTTTACTTACTTACTTACAAAACAGGCTCTAGAGCAGTGTTTAACATTTTTTGAGCCAAGGCACAGTGTTTTCATTGAAAAAAATCACGAGGCACACCACCAACCAAAATTGTAAACAAAGATAGCTCATAGGAGGGACCGCCTCTGGACACGCCTACTGAATTGATTGACAGGTCGGGTGGGAAAAAAAGGCGAGAGCCGGTGTTCCTGTAGCTTCTGCCGCAGCGGTGTTCTGTGTTTAATGTTAATAAAAAGTTCTAAAAAATAAACTAAAAACAGGGAGCACTGGTCCTGCAACCCACACATCAGACCATTACACCAGGAAATCTGCAGAACCTCGCGCAGCCACGTTGGACCAGAGTTTAATTTGCTCATGACAAATTCATTCATTTCCTCATCATTTCAGTCAAGGAGTCAGCGGAGGAGGAAGCGATCACTTGACTTTTGGCAAAAAAACTAAAGAAAAGGCCAGATCAGGGATGAAGAAGGGGAATTTAATATATTTGTGTCGCATACAAAACATTCTGGCGCCGGGCAGTTTATTGTGCGACAACGCGCTTGTGTTTGCGGTCGTAAAAATTGAGCTTTGCGCGTACATGCCCTTGAGGGATACGCGTGTGCCTCTGCATACGAACGGCGTACGGCCGAATGCAGATAATTAATTTGTTTTCAAAAAATACAGTATTTTTAGACCAGTTAAGTGAAATTGGATAATTTCCACGGCACACCTGACGATCACTCGCGGCACACTAGTGTGCCACGGAACAGTGGTTGAAAAACACTGCTCTAGAGAAATGTGGATATCCTAACTGGGCCTTCCTGAAAGCAGAGAAGAAACCCAAACAGGACTCCAGCCAGCCATCAGGTGAAAAGAAGGAACCCAGACCAGTGGCCATTCCATATGTTGCAGGGGTTTCAGAGACATTGAGACGTTTATTTTCTAAACACAACGTCCCAGTGGCTTTTAAACCCCAAAATACATTACGGCAAAGACTGGTTCATCCCAAAGATCCAGTCCCCCGGCACAAACAGAGTAATATTGTGTATGCTGTTCAGTGTCAGGAGGGCTGTGATCAGTCTTATATCGGGGAAACTAAACAGCCACTGGCCAAAAGGATGGCCCAGCACAGAAGATCAACATCATCAGGTCAGGACTCTGCGGTCTACACTCATCTCCAGGCCAGCGGTCACTCTTTCAGGGATGAAGATGTTCACATCCTTGATAGAGAGGAACGATGGTTTGAGAGAGGAGTAAAGGAGGCCATCTTTGTGAAAAGAAACCGTCCATCATTAAACAGAGGTGGAGGCCTCCGGGTTCAACTGTCCCCCTCTTACAATGCTGTTATTGCTAGTATCACTCAGCCCTCTGTGAATAGCAAACAACCATCAGGGTGCTAACGATCCATCGTTAGGCTGATGGTCCTCCTTGATCATGTGAGCAGCTGGTTTCAGGCTGTCATCAGCCAACTGGTTGATCCACTGTGAGAGGGTGCTATTTATAAGACTGAGCTGAATACAGCAGCTCAGACTGAGGAAGTCTTTCGGACGAAAGACGAAACGTTTCTACAATTTTTTTGCTTTGTTTTGTTTTGTTTTTTGAATGTCCAGAGGACCAGACTTAGCTTTTTTAGATTTTTCTACCTGGATTATTGAGCATGCATCAGGATTAGTTTTATGTTAGTTTTGGTCAATGCTTGAACGAGCCGCTGAAGATGAACCAAGGAGACACTTGTGGCTCCAGAGCTGCAGGTTGCAGACCCCTGGTACAAGGGATCACATCAGACATAATTTACAATATTCAACTAATCAAAAATATATATTGAATGCCAATAATTAATAAAAATGATAACTAAAGGAATTCAACAAGATACTCGATTAACAAGTTCCTTTACTTTTCTTATACCAGCAAAAAGTAAAAAATTCAGCTCTTAAAACCAGGCGTACAGATGATTTGTGTACTGTACTTTTAAACGCAGGTAAATCTGGTAAGACAGGATGAATAAACAGATCTGTATGTTACAAAGAGGTGAATCTGGATCTTACTGTAGCCTTTGTTTCATCTAGTGTTGTAGCATCCATGTCTCTAAAGTCTTCTAACACATTTTGTAGCCTAATGAAGAAAGAAACACATCAGCAACTCGTATCGTTCAGGGAAATCCATCTCATACGTCAGTTGTTTGAAACATCAGAAAAATTTAAATCTTTCTGGGTCAACAGGGTTTTACTGAACATTGGTTTATTAAAACAGGACTATGTGAAGAATGTCTACAGAGTAACTTACGTTTGTTTTCTTTTCCTTCCTCTTCTGGCTTCACCTGCTTGATCCTTCACAAATAGAACCAGTAATTATAACAAGAACATTATACTCAATTTATCTCTCAGAAGTGAGTCAGCTGACCCACTTTTTATTTTTTTATTATTATTTTTTTACACAAAATCAAAGTTCCTAAAACTCTTAATCACTCACCCTTTCCTGCCCGGTGTTGATCATCATCTCAGTTTTGTCTTCATTCAACATTCCACTGCATCCATCTCTAGGACCGAGGTATCCTGCATGAGAAAGTTGTCCATGCCTATCCACCCCCATGTCCAGAAAGGGACACACAGCTGAAGCAGGACTGGTACAGTCTGTCTTGGCCTCTTCCAAGTATATGGGTGGCAAGGGAGGCTCTAGATGAGTATGTCCCTCTATAACTGGTTTCCTCAGTAATGGTGAAGTTGGCCCTTCTTCTGTGGGTTTGGGTGTCCCCTGGGCTGGGGAGTGAGCTGCTGCTTCCATGCTGAGTCTTGACAAGTCTGGGTTGTGGAGAGAACATGCTCGGCGTGGGCTGAGGGAGACTGGGGCACCTGCCTTGGGGAGGGTTGGGACAGCAGTGGATGAGTTATGGTGGTCCAGAGGGAAGGAAACCGGTGGTAAGGCACAGAAGGGTGACGTAGGGTCAGATGGCCTCAGTTGGGCCCCATCTTCCTGCTCTTTAGCATTTACTTGAAGGAAAGAGGTATAAATGGTGTCCATAAAAGACGTGTAAGGATCAATGACAGATCTACCCTCAGATCCTCTGTTTGTGGGGGGTGTGGACTGCTGCGCAGGAGATGAAACCAGAGCTGGAACAGGACTTGAGAGTTCAGAAGAAATGTCACTAGGTGGCATATCTTCCTGCGGCGTGGTGTTTTGGGTTTCCTGAAAAGATCCTGGTTTCTCTACATCTGAATTTGGTGCAAGGTTCAGCTAGAGAACAACAAAAAAAGACAAATAAATAAACACATTAAACATTCAAAATTCAATTTTTTTTTGAGAAATAATAAAATATATTTTAAACCAAGACTTCAGAGAAAATTTGTTTTGTTGTCATTTTTAGCAGTAGTGAAACAAATACATACAGTACATAATAATAATAATAATAATAATGAATTCAATTTATAACGCACTTTTCATTAGTGAAAATCTCAAAGTGCTACACACATTCATACACCGGTAGCGGCAGACTACCATGCAAGGTGCTTTCCAGTCCTACCGGGAGCAACTCGGGGTTAAGTGTCTTGCCCAAGGACACAACGACACATGGTGTGGGGAACCGGGATTCGAACCGCCAACCTTCCGATCAGGGGACGACTGCCATTACCACTACGCCACGGCCGCCCACAATCAACATACATACATCAACTAGGAGCACTTTTTCTCACCACTTCCAAAGCTGAAATATTACAAAGCACTGAATGTGTTTTATTATAGATACAGTATATGCTACAATTTCTCAGTAAAACTTGATCACCAAGGTTCATAAAATCAGTTGTAAAGCAGAAATTTTTTTTCCCTCAAACTTCTACACAAACGCACTTTTGCTAATAAGTGCCCCCAACAAACTACAGGTAGTCCTCGGGTTACGACGGTCTCGAGTTACGACGTTTCGTGGTTACGGCACATCTCCCATTAAAAAAAAAAAAAACAAAAAAAAAAAAACATTATTTTGAAAAGCCGAGTTACGCAGTTTCTGGTTTTACGTCGTAAACGTAGCAGCGGAAGAATACTGCACTGTACTCTCTAAAAAAAGCTAAGTCTGGTCCTCTGGACCTTCAAAAAACAAAACAAAACTGTACGTACTGTGAACGCGGTTTTACGTTGTAAACAAATAGAGAATATGGAGGCTGGACCGAGCTGGACGGCGGTTTTACGTCGTAAACAAATGGAGAATACGGAGGATGGACTGAGGTGCACGGTGTCACCAGCATCCAAGTACAGTAGACTATTAACTGTTTTTTCCCTTCATTATGGCTCCCAAATGTATGTGTTTTTTGATAATTATGTAGGGTACTGTGTTAGGATAGGTTAAGTGCTTGGTAATACAGTATATGGTGTACATGTATAAGGTGCAGTATGTACGTATATTTTGACCTACGTTGAAAATCGGTTTATGACGCTGCGTAGGAACAGATCTACGTCGTAAGTCGAGGACTACCTGTACTGGATTGAACACGTTTAGATATATTCAGTCACCATTTTTTGTTGTCGTTTTTTCAGTGCAAAACACTAGATCCAGTTCTTATATTCACTCTATGATGACATCTGATTTTATTCACATAGTCATCTGTATCGTTACAAATGTTTTTGTCTACTAAAGCTGCAGGCTAAATGCTTAATTGCTGCTTCAATAAGTCAAAATTTAGCCGGTTTTGGCTCGACAAAAGTTTCTCAAAACTTTAGTCCTTTTCACAGATCATTTCTATTTTCACTTAAACAAAATGCTTGTTTCCAGAGTGTTATGAAGGAGCACAATGTTGTAGCACTAGCAGAGCTAAGATAACAAAAATAAACTATATTTAACATGCGTTGTGATAAACTTCAGCTTCTGACAGACAAATACCTACAAGTATGTTGTTGAGTAAGTTGATGGCTCCATCAGGGCCTTGCAGCATTCCCAATGCAGATGCCTGGACTGGGGATAGGAGAATGGAACCTGCTCCAATCCCTATGTTATGAAGACCCGTGATTCCAGGAAGATCTCCTACAAAGACATATTTTTCACGTAAAGCATTACCGGTATATTGTATAAAAAATGCATTTGAAGAGAAGCACCAACTCACCTAATATTGAGGGATTAAGCAAAGTTGGCAGTAGTTGTTGGAGGATGGGGTTGTCCTTGCCTTGGAGAGAAACAGGGATGAGGGTGTCAACACCAGCATCAGTGGTTACCTGAAGAACACAAGAGAATAGAAGACAGTTTGGGGGTTTCAGAAAAAAGAATGAGTCAATCAATGGGCAAGTACTGCATTTTAAATATAAAAAATAAATAAAAAAACAATGGGAGTAGATTTCTTTTTATTTATTTATTATTTTTTATTAATTTTATACAATAATCAAACTGCTTCAGCTGTATCCCCCAGAAATGGTTAATAAATTAGGGATATTTCATTAAACAAACATGTTGTCATATAAAAATGCCTTTTTTTGGTTTATCAATGGCCTTTTTAACACTTTTAGTAAAACACAGGTGGATCCTCTAATAATCTAATACACACCGATTTAGGGTTTCTTAAAAAATTAAAAATAAACTAGTAAGCTACTATTATTTGGTATTTACTATTACATAATTGCTTGTTATATTAGAACCACACTCTAGTTTTACGTTACTGCACTTGATCATTTGTGGTGCTTATTTTCTGTTATTTTCATACGTTGGCACAGTTGTTTCTCACTCCAAACAGGTGTAATGTCAGTTTTCCTTGTGGAACAAATATAGCAGTCTTATTCTACCGTCTGGTCAATAACAAACAACTTGTGAATGTTCACACTTTACAATAACTAGCGTAAAGCTCAGTTCACACAGTTTAAAATTTAATTTAATGCACAAACCTGAAATGAAACAGTTTACATTCAATTATTATTAATTTCCAAACCAGTCTTGAAAAGTTTAAAAATGTAGATGAAGTCATGTTGTATGCATTTTCATTACCGGTACATTATTATGTCCCACATAGCCTGACCCTCGCCTTCCTACACAGCTCCGCTCAATTCTCATTTCCCTTCACTGCTCCGTCTGGGACTTCTCCCATAGACAAGGATTTCGCCGGTAGATTTTTGACCGGACCAATCAGAGAACAGAAGGCGGAGTTTCCGGACCAATCAGAGAACAGAAGGCAGAGTTTTGAACAACGTCGATTTCATGCGCAGTTTGCCCTGCTCAAAATGGCTGCCTGCACGAAGGAATTTACAAGAAAACAAGGTAAAAAACTATTATTTCTTTGCTGAGAAAAAATTTATGTCTTAGCTGACGTTATAGCAGAAGGGTTCCTGAGCTTAACAGTTCCTAAATCAATTCACGAAATGGTCAAATCTGCTGGATTTAAATTGTTTCGGTTTGACTTTTTCCAGACAGCCTCGGGGGCGCTACGAAAATAAATTGTAAAAAAATCGAATTTTATCTCAAATGTTTCATCCAGGCCAACAGTTAGTAAATTAAAGACATAATTACACACTGGTAGCAGAAAAAATATCCACAGAGTGGTTTCTGAGCTGTTTATCTGAACAGCCCTCGCCAGGCTAACTGGACTGGACACGGCCAAACGTTAACGATTGGGTAACCTCAGCAAAGGCCACGCCTCCAACAAGAATCGGTTCTCTATAGAGAAAGTCCAGACCCTAGTACGAAGCGAAGTGAAGGACAAGGGTCTGGTTTTAACCAGGCTATGTCCCACATGCTTTTTGTGAGAACTTTGCATTGTTTATTTCTCTCTGATTATTTTTCTACCTATACTGTATATACTGTATTCTTAAAGTATAATTCAAATTAAAGATGTTCTTATTTAAATGTTTATATTATTAGTGTTGTTGTCTGAAGGTCTAAAAGTCTTAAAATCTGGCTGAAAAAGGACCCATTTGCATTAGTTTTTTAATCAAAAGAGCAGCGAAGTTGCTCTAATAAAATCTTGTACTTTTGGCACGGCGTCAGCTCACAAAACGTTTTTAGTGCAATTTCAGCTACTTTTCCCATTTTACATTCATTCAATTTACTTTTGATTGTTCAGTTTAAAGCAAGTAGGAGAAAAACATTTTAACAATAAGTGGTCCTTACAAAAAATAGGTGTACACAGATGTGTAGGAAGCAGTCTGACTGCAGAATGCACACAAACTGTTACATTCTGTGCTTAAAGTCAAATACAGATGACTGTTTTGCAAAGAAGAGCTACATTTGGGCTGTGAACCATGGATGCAAGCTTAGGTAGAGAAAAAAAAACTTGTTCATTTAAAACTTGTAGAGTATAAAAACCTTCATGTAAACATGTTTTTAACTACAAACCGGATTCCAAAAAAGTTGGGACACTAAACAAATTGTGAATAAAAACTGAATGCAATGATTTGGAGATGGCAAATGTCAATATTTTATTCGTAATAGAACATAGATGACAGATCAAAAGTTCAATCTGAGTAAATGTAACATTTCAAAGGAAAAATATGTTGATTCAAAATGTCCCAGTGTCAACAAATCCCAAAAAAGTTGGGACAAGTAGCAATAAGTGGCTGGAAAAAGGAAATTGAGCATATAACAAACAGCTGGAAGACCAATTAACACTAATTAGGTCAATTGACAACATGATTGGGTATAAAAAGAGCTTCTCAGAGTGTCAGTGTCTCTCAGAAGCCAAGATGGTAAGAGGATCACCAATTCCACCATTGTTGCGCAGAAAGATAGTGCAGCAATACCAGAATGGTGTTACCCAGCGTAAAATAGCAAAGACTTTTAAGTTATCATCATCAACCGTGCATAACATCATCAAAAGATTCAGAGAATCTGGAACAATCGCTGTGCGTAAGGGTCAAGGCCATAAAACTCTACTGGATGCTCGTGATCTCCGGGCCCTTAAACGTCACTGCACCTCAAACAGGAATGCCACTGTCAAGGAAATAACAGAATGGGCTCAGGAATACTTCCAGAAAGCATTGTCAGTGAACACAATCCACCGTGCCATCCGCCGTTGCCAGCTGAAACTCTACAGTGCAAAGAGGAAGCCATTTCTAAGCAAGCTCCACAAGCTCAGACATTTGCACTGGGCCAGGGGTCATTTAAAATGGAGTGTGGCAAAATGGAAGACTGTTCTGTGGTCAGATGAGTCACGATTTGAAGTTCTTTATGGAACACTGGGACGCCATGTCATCCGGACCAGAGAGGACAAGGATAGCCCAAGTTGTTATCAATGCTCCGTTCAGAAGCCTGCATCACTGATGGTATGGGGTTGCATGAGCGCTTGTGGCATGGGCAGCTTGCATGTCTGGAAAGGCACCATTAATGCAGAGAACTATGTTCAGGTTCTAGAACAACATATGCTCCCATCTAGACGTCATCTCTTTCAGGGAAGACCCTGCATTTTTCAACAAGATAATGCCAGACCACATTCTGCAGCAATCACAACATCATGGCTACGTAGGAGAAGGATCCGGGTACTGAAATGTCCAGCCTGCAGTCCAGATCTTTCACCTATAGAGAACATTTGGTGCATCATAAAGAGGAAGGTGCGACAAAGAAGGCCCAAGACGATTGAACAGTTAGAGGCCTGTATTAGACATGAATGGGAGAGCATTCCTATTTCTAAACTTGAGAAACTGGTCTCCTCTGTCCCCAGACGTCTGTTGAGTGTCGTAAGAAGAAGGGAGGATGCCACAGAGTGGTAAAAATGGACTTGTCCCAACTTTTTTGGGATTTATTGACGCCATGACATTTTGAAACAACATATTTTTCCCTTAAAATGATGCATTCTCTCAGTTTAAACTTTTGATCTGGGATTTAAAAATAAAAATAAATGTCACATTTTTGTTATCTGTGTATGTTCCCACACTTGACAGACGAAATTGGTCTCTGCATTTAACCCAACCACCACCAGGTGGTGCAGTGAGCAGCCGTAGTCAGCGCCCGGGGAGCTGGAGAATTAGATGTGCACTCATAGACACCCCAAGGTGTGTAGTGGCCGGGGCGCGAACCCGCGTCCTTCGGGTCCCAAATCAAAAGCCCTGCCACTACACCATCTTGGCTCCTTTCCCATTTGTGTTCTATTCTGAATAAAACATTAGATTTTGGCACCTCCACACCATTGCATTCAGTTTTTATAAACAATTTGTTTATTGTCCCAACTTTTTTGGAATCCAGTTTGTAAAAAATATTTCATTTTTTTTTTATACAAAAAAAATATTGTAGAAGTGTAAACTAAGGTGTTTTAATTCACACCATAACTATTCCAACAACAAACAAAAATAGCCTAAAATGTTTGTTAAGGAAAATTGAGCAACTAATGCAGGGAAATTATTGAGCAGGTGAAGGAATTAAAACAAGTTTTTCTAGGGAATTTGGCATTAGCTCAAAGGAAACATACTGGAGTCAGGGAGCCTACCTGAGGTTGGGTATGTTGGGTATGATGTGCAGAAGCTAACTGGGAGTTGGGAGGGGTGTGGAGCTCAGCAGTGCTCAGGGCAGCTGTGAGCAGGGTGGGGCTGAGAGGCAGGAAGGCTGCAGATGGAGGAAGAGTAGCAGCAAGGAGCAGAGACTGCAGGGCTTGGATGGGGTTTTCTGCTCCAGCAGTAATGGGAAGCAGACCCGGGGCGATGTCCAGGAGCCCTGAGCCAGTGAGGGTGGATGGATCCAGGAGGCCAGAGTTCTTATCAAGAGCGAGACCCTCCAGTGTGGTAGGGATCTGTTGTGACGGTTGGATTGGAACTTCCAAGCTGAACTGGTTTAACTGACCCAGTGCTGACAGAGGTAACAAAGAGGCCTGCTGTTGCCCAACTAACATCGAAGCCATAAGTAGAGCTTGAAGACTTGATTTTTCTGTTAAATCAGGTTCCTGTCCAGCAGAGGGGGCTGATGCTGGGAGTGGGTGTAGCAGACCCAGTAGGTTCAGTGGTAGTTCCCCCTGCGCACCACTCAAAAATGGCAACAAGGGAAACAGTGGGTTGTTGTTAAGCTGATGCTGCTTCTGTTGCTGATCTGGGTTTTGTTGCTGTGGGTCTTGTATCAATAATTGTGACTGTTCTGACTGGTCTTGTTCTGCAAGAACATGTGGCGGTTGTGGTGAAACAGAGGTAAGGGGGATCTGTGCTTGTTGCCCTCCCAACCACAGTCCCCCTAAAGGTAATGAAGCCAACGCTGTGGGGTCCAAGAGAGATGGTAGACCTCCTATAGATGACAGCAACTGAAGCAGCTGCTCCTGGTTCATGAAGGGGAAGGCCTCTGCCAGAGGCAACGGAGCAGCAGACTCACTCACAGCTGAGGAGTTAGGAGGACTGCGATTCTCCTCTTGATGACTGGAGATGCTGAATGCAGGACTAGTAGGTGCTGGTGGGCTTGTCAGTGTGGATACCTTTGGGACTAAATGTTCAGATTCCTCTGGTACTGCTGGAAAACAAATTGTGACCTTTAGCTCATACTGACTTGACTGCAACACATATTTTAGAGGTCTTACAGTGGATGATACATTTTAAGGATAAATTCATAGTTTTATTCCGGAACAGCACTTCTTCTTATTCTTCTTCTTTCGGCGTTCCTCTTTTCAGGGGTCGCCACAGCGAGTCATCCTCCTCCACCTCACTCTGTCCTCTGCATCCTCTGTCCTCCAACTACCTTCATGTCCTCTCTAACTGCATCCATATACTGTATCTCCTCTTTGGCCTTCCTCTTTGCCTTTTTCCTGGCAGCTACATTTCTAACATCCTTCTACCAATACACCCACTGTCCCTCCTCTGGACATGTCCAAACCATCTCAGTCTGGCCTTCCTAACTTTATCTCCCAGTTGTTCAACATGTGCTGTACCTCTGATGATCTCGTTCCTGATATTATCCATCCTTGTCACTCCAAAGGAAAACCTCAACATCTTCATTTCTGCCACTTCCAGTTCTTTCTCCTGTCTTTTTGTCAATGACACTGTCTCCAGACCATACAACATAACATAGCTGGTCTCACCACTGTCTTGTAAACTTTTCCTTTGACCTTTGCTGACACCTTTTTGTCACAAATCACTCCTGAAACTTTTCTCCATCCACTCCATCCTGCCTGGACTCTCTTTTTCACCTCTTTACCACATTTCCCATTTTCCTGGACAGTGGACCCCAAGTACTTGAAGTCCTGCACCTTTGTGACCTCTGCTCCTTGTAGCCTCACTGTTCCACTGGCCTCCCTCTCATTCACACACATGTACTCTGTCTTACTACGACTGACTTTCATTCCTCTTCTTTCAAGTGCATACCTCCACCTCTCCAAGTTCTCTTCCACCTGTTCCCTGTTCTCACACAGATCACAATGTCATCTGCAAACATCATAGTCCATGGGGATTCCTGCCTGACCTCATCTGTAAAGGCTGGTTTATACTTCTTGTTGCACGTCTTTTACCCCCCGTTGAGTGAACCCAGCGATGACGTAATTGCGTGTGTGTCACAGACCGCATTGAGTGTTTATACTTGGAAAGACGTGGGGGATACATTATAGTAAATTCCTTCCCTCTTCCCCCCCACTGCATATGTCGGCGAGTTTCTCTACTCAGGATCATGCGGGGGTCTCCGCTCGCTTTAAACACGCATTTTTACGCATAACAGCAGAGTTTTCTTTGTTTTAAAAGCTGTGCGCATGCGTGATCCTCTTCATTTTGTCAACTTTACATGCACATGCTTTAGCTCCTGTGTGCGGGCGCGTGTTCGTAAATATATATATATATATATATATATATATATAAATATATATGTATTGTGTGTGTTGGGGGCAATGCGCGTGCGCACAGACTAGTTTCTCTTCAAAACTATCCATGTCTGTCAAAGCAAAAACAAAAACAGGCTTCTAAAAGAGTAGCGGGTAGCGTGTAGCGGTGTGATACACCATATATGGACATCCAAACAAAAAACGCCCACAAACTTTGAACCAATCACATGCTCTGAGCCGCAACCTCCGCGTCTCGGAGTTCTGACTGGGGGCCATGTACAAGACAGCTGTCACCGGGGGATCACAGACGGAAGTTGCGCAACTTTTTTTCACTCAACGGGGGGTAAAAGACGTGCGACAAGAAGTATAAACTAGCCTTTAGTCGGTCCATCACCAGAGCAAACAAGAAGGGGCTCAGAGCCAATCCTTGATGCACTCCCACCTCCATCTTGAAGCTATCTGTCACTCCTACAGCACATCTCACCACTGTCCTGCTGTCCTCATACATGTCCTGTACCAGTCTAACATACTTTTCTGCCACTCCAGATTTCCTCATGCAATACCACACCTCCTCTCTTGGCACCCTGTCATATGCTTTTTCTAAATCCACAAACACACAATGGAGTTCTTTCTGACCCTCTCTGTACTTCTCTATCAACATCCTCAAAGCAAAGATGGCATCTGTGGTGCTCTTTCTTGGCATGAAACCATACTGCTGCTCACAGATAGTCACCTCTTGTCTAAGTCTTGCTTCCACAACTCTCTCCCAGATCTTCATTGTGTGGCTCATCAACTTAATTCCCCTGTAGTTGCTACAACTCTGTACATCACCCTTGTTCTTAAAAATGGGAACCAGCACACTTCTTCTCCATTCTTCAGGCATTTTCTCACCCTCAAATATTCCATTAAATATTTGAGTCAAAAACCTCACTGCCATCCCTCCAAGACATTTCCAAACCTCCACTGGCATGTCATCAGGTCCTACTGCCTTCCCCTTCTTCATTCTTTTCAAAGCTTTCCAATATTCCGGAACAGCACTGATCGCTATAATTAAACTTAATAGCATCATGTAAATTACAAAATAATAGTGAAAAACTACCGAGAAAATACAATCAGAAGAACAACCCTAGGCGAAAAGTGCACTGCAATCTATAAACCTTAATGTCTCGACTCAAAAGCAAATTATTTCTGTTGTCTGAAAGTGTACAATTGCCAAGCATCAAACATCTGGTTACTTTAAAATACAACCAGTGTATGTATGTATGTATGTATATATATGTAGGTGTATATATTTATAGAAATCTACTGCAAAGCCATGAGTGTTCTAGGTCTGTTATACAGATGTGTTTTGTTGTGTTCTGTCATGTAAAAAAAAAAAAAAAAAACAATACAACCAGTTTATTTTGTATAAATAAACTATACACTTGAGACTGTAAAAAAACTTACCTGAAATATAATTTTCTGAAGAACACCGCTCAACATTAACGGCTTGGTGGGAGGAAATACCCTCCCCCTTTGTTACAGTGGAGGATGCAGCGAGAAGGGTCAGAACATTGTTACTAAGATCCAGAGGCTTCGGGGAAGAAGGTATCCCAATCGAAATGCTGCCTTGAGAATGACTCAGGTCCACTGATGATGATGTGCTATTACTAGCACTCTCCAGAGCCACAGATTCATGTTGTGAGGCTTCTCGTAACGATGCCTGGGAAACAGAGTCTATTGTAGGAACACCATTATGCATTGGTTGATCTTTGTCTAGAGGAAACTGGGGTGTCTGCCAAGATGGGGTGCTGATGTTGCCAAAAACTATATTTGACTTTGGTGGCAGTATACATGAAGGGTCTCTTTGTAAAGGACTTGATTTTGTAGATGGTGGAAGAGCGTGAGATGGTAATATTGTGGAATGAGTAGAGGTGGGAGGGGAAGAAAGTGGTTTTTGAACTAGAGATAGAGGATTAGTGTTATCTGTTCGGCATGGGGATTGAGTCTGTGGGTGGCTGACGGTAAAACTTGGGATTGGAGAAGATGGTAACTCTGTGGGGCTCCGTTTATTTGTGTATCCACTTCCTTCAACAAATACAGTTTTAGACTGAGCTGAAGCAGAGTTAGATGCAGTAGCCTGTGCAGTCTGCACACTGAGAAAGTGTAACAGAGCAGACAGAGGCTGAGTTGGAGGATCCAAGCTGAGAGATGTGGGTGTAGTAAAATCCAGAACCTCATTTGGTCGAGAAGACCTGGATAGGTGTGCTGTTGGTCCAGGAGCAGAGAGTCGAGGCATCTGCCCAGAGAGGTTTTGATGATGATTATCTAATGTGACAGCACTCTGGTTCTGAACAGCTGAGGTAGAGTAGGAGTGTGAAGAAGGAGAGGGGAGGGAACAGGACGTGAAGGAAAGGTTGATAACTGCAGAAGAAACAGCTTCTTCTGGTGGAGTCTTCCTCAATCCATTAGCCAGCGGTGGGGTGTCTCCTAGCATGCTGAGGACTGTGGGAGATCGTCGTCGTCTCTTCCTGTGTGAGGCATTGCGTTCTGTTGGGGGAGGCACGTGGGACGAGGACGACACTAGGGACTGGGCCAGAGTTTGTGAAGGAGAAAAGAGAACAGCAGAAGCTGCTGCAAGGGAAGGATAGGGAAGCCTAGCAGAAGCAATGGGAGAGGAAGGGATGCTGTTGTGTAAAGTGCTGTTTGTTACCTTTTGTTGCTGTTGTGTCTCTTTCAAGATCTCTAGAGAGGAAGGCAAATTTCCTGGGTTGCTGGTCACATTTGAGCCTTGAGTTATCTGGTTAGCCAGCTGAGCTTTGGCAGCTGCAGAAAGCAAGCTACTAGCAGGGAAAGAAACTGGATGGGAGAGCTTACCCTGATGGCCATAGTGGTGGCTCAGCAATGGCCCCAGAGGTAAACTAGAAGGCCCCGTAGAGTTCAACCCAAAACCTGGTGGTCCTGCACTGGCAGTTGGACTCATGGTGCCCTTATAGGACTTTGAGAAGACAAGATGAGGATGACTACTGCTTTGGTTGGTGAGTAAGGAGAGATTAGCAGGGTTTGGGAGGTGATGGTTATTAGTGCTGCTGTTGCCTGAGTTCTTATACTGTTCTAAGATGTCCTCCAGCTTGTACTTGGGAACATGAGGGCTGGGGTTAGGGGAGCCACTGGAAACTGAGTGTGGAGAGGAAGAAGCAGACTTCCTCGTTTTAGCCACATTACTGCCCATCAGGCCTCCCACTTCTGCTGCTGTTGAGCTTCCGCCCCGCTCAGACAGAGAGGAAGGAGAGGCTGAGAGATGGCGGGATCGCTGGTGAGAAGACACACACTTGATATGGACAGAGGGAGATGGAGAAAGAGGAGAATGAGGATGATGAGTATGAGTTTGGGCTCCTCTTTTCCCTCCACTAAGGGCAATGGGGGAAGAAGGAGGAGGTGATGACAAGGGTGTTAGCCGAGGAGAACTAGGAGTCTCTGGGGTTTTGGGTGTTCTTCGACCGTGACTGATGTTGGGAGAGGTGGGGGAGTGATTTAACATCTGGGCAGCGCTGGGAGATGAAAATGAGGAGCTGGGGGAAGCAACAGAGGATGCTGGAAGAGGATAATGGTGAAGTCGCCTTAAAGTATCTAGGGAATGGCTAGAATTTATGTTTGTATGGGTAACAGGACAGGAACCATTGTAAGGATAAATGAAGTGGTGGGGGGATTTGGGGCTGGCGGAAGGGTTTGGGTGGAGGTTGTTGTGCACTTGAGTTGAGACTAAATGGAGTTTAGGGTAATAAATTCCACAGTCTTTTTCTTTGCGCTCTGCAGGTTCCTTCTGTGGATCTCTGCCGTCCCCTCGACTCACATCTGTGAAAACAGACACACACATGATCACTTTGTGGATTAAAAAGCAATTACTGTGAACAAAAATCATGTCTAACTCAAATAAACTATTGTGATATTTGATGGATAAACAAGCCCTGCCTAAGTAAGTTGTTACTTTAAAATAAAACAGTTATTTTTTGTCTAAGACATTTATCACTAGGAAAAATGTGAGCTGATGCTCCTAAAACTTTACGTTATGAGCTCTGTTACAATTTTAAAAAACTACTTTGTCTTAAGTTACAACAGTACTTAATTATTAAATTATGTATGAAATAACATATTTACAGTATTAGGCAGTCTCATGTTTTGTCTTTTTGTGCTTTAAAGACCGTGTAAAGTGAAATTAAATGTGTGTTTTTAGTTTGTCACATGGCATAAATATGTGTTATTAATCACCCATTTAAATCTGACTGATTAAAAACATTGTTTACCTTATAAAATTAAGTCTCAAAAATCATGAAAAAACCTTATTTTCTCTTGGTCTGGAACGCTAGGGGCGTGTCAGTGCGTGGGCGTGGTTTCAGGCAGCTGCGCTGGTCCTGCTCGTGTCCCACAGTGGAGAGGCACTGAGGCAGACAGCAGAGCCAGTAAACCTGCTCTGTTTTTATCCGAGTTCTGTCTGTAACAGCAGCTACTTTTTCCAAGAGTTACGCTGTTTTTGTAAATAGTTTTCTTGTGTGTTTTTAATCTGGAATGAATTTAAAAAAAAAAAAAAAAAGAGTTGCACCATGCGGGATTTGAACCCGTGGGCTTTGGGACGGAAGGCAAGCGCTCTAACCATTGTCCCAACCAGGCATTACAGATACTCAGCATAAAACGACGCAGTATAAAAACATGTTATGATTTGTACGGGTGCCCTGACCATTGCGACATCCAGGGAAGATGCACGAACGAGGCATAATTGATTAGCTAGCTAACAATGAACAAAATATCTATGCTATTGCTATCTGATGCTGTCTGCGATTCGCGAGTGAACGGCTCCACCGAGGCGAATTTATACGGCCGGAGCTGCAGGGGGTGGGGGCTCTACTAATGAGGACCGCGTGACGAAACGCGGTCACGTTTAAAACACGCCTAAAAAATCCTGAACCAGAAATATGTTTATACACAGTTTGCTCTATAACTCCAAAATTAATTGAGCTACAATTTTGAGACTTTTTACTCATTTACAAGATTACAATTATCACATTTATAATGTTTATTTAAGAAAATGTTGAAATTCACTTTACACGGTCTTTAAAGTTTACCTGGATGATGAAAGTTGGCAAATGGAAGCTGTGAGGCCTGCATACTCCGACACAGAGCAGCCATCGCCACCACTTTCCTGCGGTGATTGCACAGTTTGGTCATGTCCTGTTCTGCTTTACCCAATGGCTGTTCCACCTTCACACCAACATTGAAGTTAAAAACCTGCGTAATACAAATTGAAGAGGAATAAAATAAAATAATTTTACATTCAAGCATACACAGCCACAGGGTCAAAGTGAGTCAGTTAAAAATTGGTGCCCTATTATTCCTATTTTTGAGAGACCAAAACAATATTAGGCAGGCAGTTTTTAACTTTTGACTAATCAATGTACAGTATAGGTTAAGGCTAAATAAAACAACCAAGTAACCCAAATAATTATTACAAAAATATTTGAGGCAAAATTATTTGATGCTTTATTTAATGCACACGACTGTATATCGCTCAGTGGTTACCTGTGTCACACAAGCTACTAATACTGTCAGACAACACCCTAATGTTATGCATAATGGAAACATAAGAATGAGGATAAAGTTAGAGGAGAAGAACAAAAAGGCTAAAAGTATGGGACCATAACAAACAAAATGCCATATTGTTACAAAATAAAATCAAGTTGACACAAAGAAAAAGAAAAACAGAAAGCTACAATGTCCTGAAATTCCCTGCAAAAACTGGATTAAGAGGTAAAAATTGTAAAAATGGAGCTGTTAATGTGCACACGGTAGTTAAAACAGTCCTAGTGCATCATTACGTACAGACAGACATCTTAATTTAAGAGGAAATTAAGTCCTGTTTACCTGAAACTGACACGTTTTAATACAACAACAAAAAAAGATGTTTGACGTCTGCATTCCAAGTCTCAAAAAATCTCAGATGTGATTTATAGAATATTAGATTAACAGAAGGGGAATGCAGATTTCATTGGAGGTACAAGTCAAAGGCTTTCAGAATAAAAAGTTGAGGACCACTGGTGTAGCACATGTACCGGTATATCCGATTCCTTGATTATTATAGACTAGTGTAGAATTAGTATAGTACTAATGTAGCTTTTTATACACTGTCAACAAATCCTTTGACACACACATTTACAAAAAGTTTTACCTTGTGAATGATAAGTGGGCACTCCAGACCACATTTGCAGGTACCATCATTCAACAGGTAGGTCTTGACCTCATCTAGTGTGGACAGGGCAGTGCCACTGGGACTAGAGAGAAAACAGTGAATTCTCGTAACAAAAGAGACCCATTGAGGCACTACTGGGCACCTACACGTCTGCACAAAAACACTGAAATATGCTGTGTTTTCCTTAGTTGCTTACTTTGAACTCAAACAAAAACACATTTAGAACGTTTTAAATGTAGATTAAAAAAATACATCTTGGAAATAATAATTTAAGCACAATATTAAGCATCAAATTTTTCATTGTACCGGTACATGAAGTTTACTATCAGGAAAATTACGACAAAAAAGCAATAACAAAGACAGACAAAAAGATTGGTATACCGGTAATAATATTTAGTCAGCAACATCAGAAACTGTATTTAAAGCTGAACTATGTAACTTTGTAATGCAGTCTGTAACTTTTCAAACAATATATTTTTAACATATTTCTTCACTCTGTCACTATCTACTGACAAACTGATGTTAGACAAAGTAATCTCTGAAAAAAAACTATAGTCCCCTTGCTTCTCTATCAGCATTTATAAAAACACTAAAAACACAGAGTGACCCGGACAATGACCAGCCAATAAAAACAGAGTTGTTTGTCACGCCCCAACCCACGCCCCCGCCTGTCCCAGCCTCAGCGCCGCGCACATTCTCATTCAAAGGATTGCAAAGCGATGCAGGACTGATTTGTATGTGACACAAATGTATTAAATATCCCTTCTTCATCCCAGAGCTGGACTTTTATTTTGTTTTTTTGCCAAAAGTCAAGTGATCGCTTCATCCTTCACTCACAGGAATGAGGAAGTCACGAGCAAATTAAATCATGTCCAACGTTGCTTC